>JACGAQ010000524.1:0-122482 GCA_014119065.1 Orius insidiosus | reverse complement strand
TTTTCTGTGGTACCTTAATTTTTGTCAGATTTTCACCACACTTTGTAATTTATCTTAAAAAAATAAATTGAGGCGCTCCGGGTACGAAGGGCGAACTCAACATCGGACAAAATTTTTTTTTCATTTTCTGATTCTAGACCTCTTGGTGAATACACTCATAATTTTTATGTTGAGTTCGCCCTTTTTACCCCTTTTAATACGTGAAAACCGATATGCGGGAAAGCTCTAACTGCGATATCCGAGCGGGTACGAAGGGCGAACTCCACATCCTAGTCCACAACCCCCCACTCCTTTTCCCATTCCAGGGCATGACTTTTCTGTTGAGTTCGCCCGTAACATAAAACTTTAAAATGCGAATATCTCGAAACTACGTTTTGTTGAGTTCGCCCTTCGTACCCGGAGCGCCTCAATTAATGTATGGAATTTTTGAAACGAAGTTCCACTAGCTCTCTACCCCACAATTTAGAATTTTATAGTGATTACCTTACACAAAAGGAACTTATTTCACAAATGATCGAATTCTATTCGTAAAATAGAAGCTATGAGAATCATTGTGATGAGTGCTTAATGAAACGTGAAAATTTAACAAGATGTGAAAAATGTCGGGGAAAAAACTAAATCTGTTCAACTATAATAAAACTCGTATATTCCCGCAGAGAATAAATCAGTGTAAAAACTCCTCGCTAAAAAGTAGCCAAAAAAGGTATCAAGGTGGAAAAAATTGAAGTTTACGCCCAGCCAGACCACACTGAACGGGCGAAAATACCCAAAATTTCTTCCTTTTCGATAGTTTTGAAATTTGAAAAAAACTAAAACTGTTCAACTATAATAAAACTCGTATATTCCCGCAGAGAATGAATGAGTTGTAAAAATTCCTCGCTAAAATCCAGTAGCCAAAAAGGTATCAAGGTGGAAAAAATTGAAGTTCACGCCCAGCGAGACCAGACTGAACGGGCGAGAACACCCAAAATTTCTTCCTTTTCGATAGTTTTCGAATTTGAAATTTGAAAAAACTAAAACTGTTCAACTAAAATAAAACTCGTATATTCCCGCAGAGAATGAATGAGTTGTAAAAACTCCTCGCTAAAATCCAGTAGCCAAAAAAGGTATCAAGGTGGAAAAAATTGAAGATCACGCCAGCAAGACACTGAACGCGCGAGAACACCCAAAATTTCTTCCTTTCGATAGTTTTCGAATTTGAAATTTATCATTTTTTTGAACAAAAAAAAATTCTTTTTCTTTTTTTGGTGAAAATTCGGTGATACTCAGACCAACTACAGAACCGTTTTCAGAGCCGCTTGGTGGTTTTTCTATCAGATTAATTATAAAATTAAAATGGACATAAAGTCGTACACTGGGGACCGGTGATTATGTCTGCATTAGATATTCGGCTTAAGTCAAAGTATAATCTCTCACATGAAAAATTGCCGAATTAAAAGGGTTTTTTTTTGGCGAAAGGGGTGGATGAAAATTTTCTTTCATCTTGTCATTAAAAAAGAATTAAGTATGTGAGCTTTTATGTGAATGCCGAGGAGATTGTAAAATGGGAAGCCGGCTATAAATAAGATAGGAAGGGGCGAGGAAGGCCCTGACAGTGAGCGATGACCATGCAAATGAAGCGATGTTAGGCCACTGGCAGATATTGCAAACAACCAGACTCCTAACGCAAACTGGGGAGTTCCATTTTCTTCTAAAAAGAAACATAAAAAAAGTCGCCTGATAAAAAGCTTATCGACTTATTAGTGCAGCCCGTGCTGCAAATAGCACCTACGTCGTGCGTGCACCAAAATGCAATGATAAAGTACAAGACTTACGATAGTAGAGCACGGGACTTAATAGAAGTCCATTATTAGACATTTTATAATGCATGAATTGAGCAAAACATGAAATTCATTAGGGAAGTTTATGTGCTGTTTTACCACACGAGGCTCTTTTATTTTTTCATGTTACATCAATATTTTTAAGTAAATTAACAACTTTTAAGATAATAAAAAGAATAATGGCTAGTAAAGGTCTAGCAAAAGAGAAATGAGGTTAATCTAAAATTCAACTAAGCGTTAAAATTGGAAGATGCCTATAGGTAGTTTCCTATATTTGAGCACTAAAATCAACGAAAATTTATTTACAAAAGCGCATTCTCGTTCTTTTGGAAATCTCTACGCGGCTTAGAGAGTGGATTTTCCGAAAAAAAATTTCTTTTGGAAAATAGAAAACTTACTTTTTGAGTAAAACATTTTTTCCAAAAAACTGGTAGTCAATTAGTAGGTTTTTACGAAAGCTTTCCAAAAATGTAATATAAGAAAATCTAACACAATAAAATGACATTCCAGTAATTTTTTTTCTTATTTAAAAAAACACCTTAAGAGTCGTTACATTAGGGGAAAGTTCTTATAAAAAAACGGATTTTTAATCCTCAGTTTTGATCCAGTGCCGAAAGTCTGCAATTACTTTTCGGGAAAAGGTATGAGCGTTGAAGTGCGGAAAAAGGGGTAGAGGGATGAAGTGTTTCCTCATTATTCTGAAGCCTCTTTTACAGTTTTCCTCCGTTGACTACGGATGAGCTTCTCTTGTTTCCTTTTAGATGAAGGCTAGCGAAAGCTTCACTTTTGGAAACATAGTTAAAACGCATTGAGATTCTCGCTTTTGATTTTAATTTTTTTTTCTTCACTCCCCGCTTTCAAGACTGTATAAATGATGATCTATAAAGTGAAAGGTAAAATATAGTAGCCATTAATGTAACAGACAAGGAAGTTACTGGAGTAGCCATTTCTGCCAGTAGCCACTACCATACTTTCCGATTTAATGACCCCCTCATTGTCAGGTGGGTAAAATATGTTGCCACAGAGCTAAAATAAATTGCTTTACAATCTCGCCATTTTTTTCATAGTCGTTTTTCCAATAAATGACTCATGTTTACGGATGACTCATCAGTCACCAGTTGCGCACTGGTTTTTCCTCATGATTCACATTCACTTTTTGATTTAAAAAATAGGAATTTGGGGATTTTTGTGGCGATATTTGGATTAATCGTTTGAGAATTATGGAAGTTGGGACCGTTCTACCTTACGGCCAAGGTCGCATCATCGATTTTGATTAGGGAGAGGAAAACTCGGTAAAAAGGATGTTTCTTTGGCCGAAAAAAAGTGACAAAGGCTGCATTTCCACGATAAAAAGTACTTGTTTTAAGACCTTCCAACGAAAGTATAAGGGGGGGAAGTACAAGGGAGGGGAAGTATAAGGGAGGGGGAAGTACAAGGGAGGGGAAGTATAAGGGAGGGGGAAGTACATGGGAGGGGAAGTATAACGGAGGGGATTTTTTATTCAAAAAATTTTCCAAGTTTTTTTTTTCGAAAAGTTTTCTTTTTAAAATTTTTTTTTTTTTAATTTCTCCCTACTAAATGAAGATCCTGAGAAAATTCGGTGAAAATTGAATGAAAATTGCGGCCGTAAAGCCGGCCGGAAAAACGTGCGATTTATGTCTACCTTGCGAGTAGGGTTGATGCGACATAATTCGTACGATAATTTAATTTCTGCAGTAAAAATCATTTTCCCATTTTTATACATTTTGAAAATTTAATGAGGAAAAAATTAAACAAAATAAATTAAATTTACCTTTTTTTTTTTTTTTTTTTTTTTTTTTTTTTTTGCCTTTTTAATTGATGTTTATTTTTATTTCATTTAATTTATTCATTTAATTATCATTTTAATTGCCCAATAAATAAGAAGATCCGGAAAAAAAGGGGACTTAAGGGTCCGTTATACCACTAATACGGAGGCGTTTTTTCTTTGAAGTTTTTCTCCAATTACGTGAAAACTGTTGATTTTTCAACAATTTTTCTTTTTGATTCGGCTTTAGAATATATTTATTTACTTAAATAAAAGAGACTTTCAGGGGTCTTTCAGTTTTAAACTTCTTTAAAGAAGTTATTGTGGGATGTTGGGTTTTTCTGGGAAGGGTCTTCCAGAACCCGGAGGGTCTAATCGAATGATGATCTTTACCGATCTCAACTTTGTCTGTAGTTCCGGCCGGCCGTCCGTGGCATTTATCCGGAACACTTTACGGCCACAGTTTTCAACCGATTTTCACCAAATTTTCCTTAGTCGATGAACAAGAAACCAACGAGGGCGATTTTTGAATTTCGGAAAAATGGCGGAGGTATGTCTGTTTGAAATTATAAAAAATTTGCAGCGGCCGAAATACTTCCCAACTCCGTTATACTTTCCTCCCTTATACTTCCCTCTACTTTATACTTCCCCCACCGTTATACTTCCCCCTCCTATATTTTTACTTCTCTTTAAGGAAGTTTACGTTGGAAGCTCTTCAAATTGAGTAGTATTTTTTTTTAAATTTGGAGAAATTTAAAATTAAAATAGATAAAATTAAGGTATTTAGAACAATCAAAAAGAAAAATTTGTAAAAACCAATAGTGTTCTCGCTAAATTGGAGAAAAAGTTCAAAGAAAAAACGCCACCGTATTAGCGGCATAATGGATTCTTGAAGATTAAACTTCCCCGCCATCATACTTCTCCCTCCGCTATACACGCCCTCCGTTGTACATCCCCTCCCTTATACATCCCCTCCCTTATACTTCCCCATGAATGAAAAACCGCCACTGTATAAGTGTAATGGACCCTTGAAGTGTAAACTTTCCCTCAGTTATACTTCTCTATCCGTTATACTTCCTTATCCGTTATTCTTCCCCTCTTTAATACTTCCCCCTCCTATATTTTACTTCTCTTTAAGGAAATTTACGTTGTTAGCTCTTCAAACTAGTATTTTTTTTTTAAATTTGGAGAAAATTAAAATAAAAATCGATAAAATTAAGGTTTTTAGAACAATCAAAAAGAAAATTTTTAAAACACCAACAGTTTTCTCGCAACTTTGGGGGAAAAGCTCAAAGAAAAACGCCACCGTATAAGTGGTACAATGGACCCTTGAAGAGTAAGCTTCCCCTCCGTTATACTTCTCCCTCCCTTATACTCCCCCCCCCCACAGTTATACCCCCCCCCGTTATACTTCCCCTGTGTTATACTTCCCCATGAATGAAAAAACGCCACCGAATAAGTGGTATAATGGACCCTTGAAGAGTAAACTTCCCCTCCGTTATACTTCTCCCCGTTATGCATCCCCTTTCTTATTCTTCCCCTCCCTTATACTTCCCCCCCCGTTATACTTCCCCTGTGTTATACTTCCCCATCAATGAAAAACCGCCACTCTATAAGTGGTACAATGGACCCTTGAGAAGTAAACGTCCTTTTTACGAAAAACACGATTGTCTTTTGCAATCGTGATTCGAATCCCGGCCGTAAAATGTAACATTTTATGTGTTGCTCAAAACATAAAAATGCAAAATAAAATGGATTTTGTTGTGAATATTATGTAAGGTCGAAAAAATATCTTCGCCCCCTTATTTACAAATCCAGTGAATTTATACGTTCTGGATGTCTGGTCGGGTGTTTACAGTCTCTAGACTAGATTGTCGTCTAGGGGGATATACCCTTTCGTTATTACGTATGTGACTAGCCTCGCTCGTATAACATCCCCTTCTTCTTTACCGTTTTAACCTTTATTTTGCACATCCCTTATATTTCTAGCGGCACTCACTAAGAACTTTGGATATTACCCCCTTTGGAAGTTTTAACCCATATTTACGGTCGGCTATTCACAAAGATAACGGATAACTTTACGAGTTGAATTGTTTGGATATTTACGTGTTTTTTAACCATTAAAACCTTTTATCTTTGTCTTTTATCGGAAAGAATGTTTTGCCATAGAGTAATCCATGAAATACTCCTTTAAGGATTTGTCAAACAAATCCCTTTAGGGCATATCTCATCAAAATAAGGAAAAATGCTTTAGTAAATTGGACTTTTTTTATAAAACTTTTTTTTTAATTAAAAAGAAATGTTTCTAATCCGGAGATAATAGGAAAAATATACATTTATAATAAAAGTTAGCGTGTTAGATTGATTGATGTCATCATATATAGCTGGACCGTCGGTATATATCCAGCGTTGTGTAAAATGCATTTAAGATGGTTCGGATAAGGAGAGTAAAAAGGTCATTCTACGGCTCTGCGGGCACGAGAGTTGGCGTGCCGTTAGGGTTGTAGCCGAGCGCTTAGATAACACCACACATCTATCACACATACACGCACCACCTCACACACATACGTCGACCGTCCTCACCCTACACTTATTTTCCACCCTAACACATTGACAGAATATGCTCTTACACCTCTCGCTTTCAAACTTGTCTCTTACTAATCTCAATCCCTCCCGCTATTTAATACTCTAACTAATCCTACACGCTAACGCTCACGTGTTGGCACTAGTTTGCGCTTAGCACAAATCGACTTTTATTCACAAACTGTCAACAGCCTTAGTGAAAGTTTTGAAATACGACCCTAAATTTACTTTCTCTTGGGTAGTCTCTGAATTAAAAAAACTACTTTCGCACACGGGAACTCCCTAAAGTAGAGCAATTCAATCATTTTTCGTCCCTACTATCGGAAACATTTTTTTCTAAAACAGAGGTAGAAAAGTGCTAGTTAGAAGAGAACAAAAACTTCCTTAAAGAGAAGGAGCAATATAGGAGGGGGAATTATTAAGGGGGGGGAGTATAACGGAAGGGAAGTTTAAGTAGGGGGAAGTATAAGGATGGGGAAGTATAAGGATGGGGAAGTACAAAAGAAGGGGAAGAATGATTTCGAGAGCATTTAAACAATTTTTTCTTTTTTCAAAAAATTTTCAAAGTTATTTATCCGAGTTTTCTTCCCCCCGAAAAATTTTCAAAGTTATTTTTTCAATTTTTTTCGTCAAAATGTTTTAAGTTTTTTTCGAATTTTTTTATTTTAATTTTTTGAAAAGTTTGGAGTTTTTTTTTTCAATGCTTTTCGTCATAAATTTTTCTAAGTTATTAATTTTTTTTTTCAAAATTTTTGTAAGTATCAAGGTAGAAATAATGGGCTTTCTGCCCAAGCAATGCCTCTCTCGCAAAGAGTGCAAGTATAAAATTTCTCCCTACTAAAAAACAAAAAAAAAACAAATTTTTTTATCACACCGAAAATTTATAAAAAATATAAGAAGTATTTCGTCAAAAGGTGAAAATCGTACCAATGGAACGCAGGGGAAGTATATCGGGGGGGGGGGGAGTATAAGGGAGGGGAAGTATAAGGGAGGGGATGTGTAACGGAGGGAGAAGTATCACGGAGGGGAAGTTTACTCTTCAAGAGTCCATTATACCGCTTATACGGTGGCGTTTTTTCTTTGAACTTTTTCTCAAATTACTGTTGGTTTTTAAAAAATTTTCTTTTTGACTGTTCTAAAAACCTTAATTTTACCATTTTTTATTTTAATTTTCTTCAAATTTAAAAAATAAAATACTAGTTTGAAGAGCTACCAACGAAAACTTCCTTAAAGAGAAGAAAAAATATAGGAGGGGGAAGTATTAAAGAGGTGAAGAATAAAGGAGGGGGAAGTATTAAAGAGGTGAAGAATAACGGAGGGGGAAGTACAAAGAAGGGGGAATATAAGGGAGGGAAGTATAACGGAGGGGGCAAGTATAAAGGAGGGGAAGTATAACGGAGGGGAAGTATAAAGGAGTGATATTAAGTTTGTTTTTTTTTTGAGCCGCAGCGCAGTTTTTAAAATTTCAAACAGACATATCTCCGCCATTTTTTTTGGTGAAAATCAGTTCAAAACTGTAGCCGTAAAATTTTCTGGAAAACTGCAACGGCCGGCCGGAACCACAGACAAAGTTGAGATCGGTAAAGATCAATATTCGATTATTCGAATATTCGAGTGGAGGGTATCACAATAACTTCGGAAGTTAAACTACTTTCGCCCACGGGAACTTCCTAAAGTAGCGCAATTCAATCATTTTTCGTCCCTACTATCGGAAACATTTTTTCAAAAACTGAGGAAGAAAAAGTGAAAGTCTTCGCCCAGTCAGGCCACACGAAACGGGCGAGAACACCCCTACGTTCTCCCAGCTATATTTTTTCATGAATTCCTTATTAAATATTAGGAGGTGCAAAATTGGGTAAAGGTCGGATCAGCGAAGATGCAATAGCGCATTGAGCAAACTTTTAGACAGACATATCTCCACCGTTTTAGCGAAATTAGAAATAAAAAAACTCCTTAACTATAAAAAGAAGATCCTGTGAAAATGTTGGCCGTAAAGTGGAGAGGCAACGTCGGTGAAGATCACTAATCAACAGGGAAAAAACCGAATATGGAGGGTAATCCAATAACTTCTCTTTTGAGAAAGTTATAAAAAACCGTTCCGTTAACTTGATGGGAAAGGTTATTAATTTTAATTTCTGAAAAACCTGTTGAAGGTAAGTCTTGAAGATGTTGCCACAAGGAAAACTCGTACAACATTTTAATTGCATTTTTTCCGCTTCCTTAGGCCCGTTGGTTTTAACCAAGTTATAAAACTGCAGAGGAATAAAACGTCTTCAGGCCCAGGTACCTAACTCAATTAGGGAAAGTGTAATCAATTTGTAATTTACTGCCAAGCCTCTTCAGACATTTTCCCCCATTTTTTTTTGTCTCTTCATCCCTCCGAAAAATTAATTATCTTTTAATTCTCCATTTGTGAATTTATCTCCAGAAATTTTAAATGCCATGAAAAGTACAGTTTAATCCCGAATGATAATGAAAAAATAAATTGTTTCGTTTTTTACTCCACTTGGGAAAGGGCTATCGATCCTAGAAGAAACAACAAGAAATTCATAGCAGAGTAAACCGATTTTGCATAATAAGCAAAATTCAGTTTAACCCATAAACAGCTCGATTATGTTTACAGAATGTTAGATTAAGTTTTCCCCATCTTGTGTAGCTTCTTCATAAAACGTTATCATAGCAGAAATTAATTTAGGTGCCCACCAGTTTGAAAAACACCGCTTGGTTCGGAGAAGCTAATGCACCGAAAATCCCGAGAAACGGGTATTTACCGAGCGAAATACGTGGAAAACAAGGATTTTCCAGGAAAGCGAGGGATTAGGGAACCCCAGGTTGATCACCCTTCCCTTAAAGATGAGTAGATGAAGAAAGCGGCCAAAAGTGATGCCTATTACCGAGGGAAACGCACAAAAAATCTTTAAAATGAAACTTTTTGTCCTTCAGAAGAGCTCAAAAGTTTGTTTCAAAGGGATTTTCAAGGTCAAAAGATGGAGAAAAACCCCAAAAAAATCTGTTTAAATAAAGGTTTTTCCCCATAAAACCGAAAAAACACTAGATTTTTAAAAAAAATAAGTACAAAAGGGGAGAAAACTGCTGAAAATCTGGCGAAAAAAAGGCGTTATTTCGCCGAAAGAGAGAGGAAAAAAAGGGGGTTGTCGAAAAACTGAGGACAGTTCCCTAAAATCCGAAAAAATGGGCTTTCTTGGACTAATGAATGATTTAAGAACTCCCGGAAAATCCGATAAATGAGGATTTTGGATTGTATTCGTGGCGACATAATGCGGTTCGCCATAATGCAATTGACCATAAAATAGCAGAAATCGCAATCAACAAATCTGCAACTCAACATAAAGGAAATAGTTAAAAACATTCACCATAATGCATTTGATCATAATACATCTCACCGTGAAGAAGAGATTTAACAGTTGTCGTTTCGACATAAAATTTGTCGTTTCAGCATAACACAGTTGAACATAAAGAAAACTTTCATTTTAAAGAACTTTTCGTTTCGCCATAAAACTGTTTCTGTCGTTAGGGCTTAATACATCTCGCCATAAACTAGAGACAGCCAAAGAGCAAGCCTATTTTCTCCGTTTAAAACGCGATTATGGCGAATTGACAAATACCTTTAAATTTGACAGTTCACCATAATGCAATTCGTGCATCTTCGCGAGAGGAATAAAACTCTCTTGTGTCATAAAATGAGCTGATCCCATTGGCTGACTGCTTGCTTTTCCTAGTTTATGGTAAGGTGCTTTATGTTGAATTGAATTATGGTAAACTATCAAGTTTTAAGGTTTTTATCGGTTCACTATAATCGAGTTTTAAACGGAAAAATAGGCTTGCTCTTTCGCTACCCCTAGTTTATGGTGAGATGTATTATGCCCAAACGACAGAAACAGTTTTATGGCGTAACCCCAAGCTTAAAGAGAGGCTTTTATGGTGATGAATTGCACTTTTTTTATGTCGACTTGCATTTGTTGAAAAGTCGTTTATGTCGACACGCTTTATGTTGAAATGTTTTATGCTGCAAGTTTTTGAACTTTTCAGAGCTTTATGTTTAATTGCATTATGGTGAACTACAGATTTTCTATGTCAAAATGCAGATCTTTTATTTTCAACTGCTTTAGGGTGAAATGCGTTAAGTTAAACGGTGTTCTCTCGGATTTTGAGGTTCAGAAAACAAGAACTCCTAAATTTAGGATAAAAATGGTCTTTCGGCCGAAAATAAGGAAAAAAAGAGGATTAAACCTTCCATGAAAAGTTCCAGAATCTTTTAAAAACGGTAGTTTTTCGGCCTAACGGTAGCGGAAAAAAATTCGAAAGCCGAAAATTGAGGTTGAAAATTTTTATTGTTCATTTATAACCGATTTTTGAGTGCCTACAAACTAACTGTCGTCTCGAACCTAACTAAAAATTACTTTTTGACACCAAGGTGGGGGAACGATCCCCACCTATTTCTGGAAGTATACAGTACGCCGCGGAAAACGCCCAATCAGGTACTACGGATCCTTCCTGATCTTGATGGAGAGAAAAAAGCCCATAAAGGATTCTTGGCTTCAGGGTCATGAATATGTCTCAATGGATGATTCAATAAATTCCGAAGGACTGTACTTTTTTTGTCGTCTTCTTAAATAACTGATTTGTATGTTCTAATTTAGCTTTTAATCTCTTTTTCTTTGAAAGGGCAATTCTTTCTGTTTTATTAACTTTAGAATAAAAGGAGAAAAGGTTGATAATGCCCTCCTACGAACAATGTTATATAATTGGATTGAGTGAGGAATGTCAAAACCGCGAAATTTCTAGTGAATGCTCCCAATTAAGAATAAGCATTCGCGTTGAGTCCGATTGTTGTGTATCACTGTCGGTTGGGTAAAAGCGGGATGAATTAATAGGAATGTTCCCTAATTGAACAATACGTTCGGGCCGTGAAGTAGCATCCTTTTCGGCATTAGGAATAAACCCACCCTCTTTTCTAATTGATAAATTGTCACTCAAAATTAATTCCACTGCCCTGACAACAGATCTTTAAATTAGTTATTCCTTTGCTCCTCTTTGAGGAAGTATAAAACTGAATTGGACCCCGAACGTTCTCTGAAAGCTTAATTAGTTGAAAAAGTTGCTTCATTCAATTAAATCATTTATCAACATTTAAAATTTGTTCCCTACTTTTAATGTTTAAACGAAAAGATCGATTTTCTTAAATAAACTTCGTACCTAATATTAAATTACTACATTGATTTTGTTTTAATAGATTAAAATGAAGGGCATCGCAAGTGAGTAAACACTGGAAAAAAGGAAGGGCCCCCACGAAGGGAAACGAAAGTCTGGTAAAAATGGAGTTTATGGCCAAAAACGGCTGGACTTCGTTGTGAGCAACGGTTTTCGGTTTTTCCCTTCTATCTTGGAAACCGTCGCTCAAAACGAAAAAATGTCCTAAGTAAAAGTTGTAGCTACAGACATTTACTACATAAAATATCTTATTGGTTTTTTCCGTCAGAGCAATACTTTAGGAGATATGAAGGTTTTAAGTTTTCAGACAGGCTCTGTAGGATTATTAGTTTTAACCTCATAACTCCTTAAATATTGCTCTTACGCAAATAATGAATGAAGAGATTTTTGTAGGAAATCTTTGTACCTACAACTTTTACTTAAGACATTTTTTCGTTTTGAGCGACGGTTTCCGAGATAGAAGGGAAAAACCGAAAACCGTTGTTAACAACGAAAAATTTGCAAAGCAACTCACTTAAAAACCATCATACCTCCTTAAAGAGAGGTAAAAATGTAGGAGGGGGAAGAATAAAAGAGGGGGAAGTATAACTGAGGGCGAAGTATAACTGAGGGGGAAGTATAAGGGAGGGGAAGTATAACGGAGGGTGGTGTTTTTTTTCCCGAACATTTTTTTAAGTATCAAGGTAGAAATAATGGGACTTTGGCACAAGAGAGGTTCCTCTCGTAAAGCGTGGTAGTATGAAATTTCTCCCTACTAAAAATATTTAATTTTAAAAAAATGATAATTTTTTTCACCGAAAATTCGTAAAAAATTATCAGGAGTAATTGGTGAAAATTTGGTAGAAATGGGACCAACAGTTCGGCAGCAGCGAATTTTTTAAAATTTCAAACAGAAATATCATCGCCATTTTTGGAAAATCAAAAATCTCCCTTGTTGGTTTCCTGTTCACCGACTAAAGAAAATTTGGTGAAAATCGGTTGAAAACTGTGGTCGTAGTGTTCCGGAAAAAAATTCTACGGCCTGACGGCACCACAGACAAAGTTGGGATCGGTATAGATCTATATTGCAATTGACCCTACGGGGTCTGGAAGACCCTTCCCCATAATCGACGTGGAGGGTATCACAGTAACTTCTTTACGGAAGTTAAAAAAGTCCAAAAAAAAAAAGAGGGATTTATTAAAAATTAATCGCTTAAGTGCAGCAAAAAATCGTGGGATTTTTTTTTTCTTCAAATTCATTTATTAGTCGGGTATTGGAATATTTTTTGGTTTAAGGGAGAAGAGGGTAACACTGTATGTGTCTCCATAAGGTTCATCCTTTTGCTGTGCGTAGACTTGCTCTTTTCGCTGAGTGTAGAAGGATACAGCCGCCCTTATGCGAGAGGGGGGTGAGGACACTCTTCGGGTAGAGACCGGTGACTGAGGGTAGTCTGGTCTGTGCTCTCGGTGAAGGTGCGTGAATGGCGAAAGAGGAAACTTCCGAAACAAAATCCAGCGAGAATTTTTTTCTCCTAGAAAATTCATTTTCGACACGGGAACACATTTGATTTTTCTTCAGTAAAATGACGGAGGAAAAAGTTAAAGAAGTAGAAATGATGGTTGCCATTGGCAAAGAAGATATTATGGATTGTTCGCAACTTCAGAACCAAAATTCTGAGACAATTGCCACGAATTTTAAACTTCCTCCGACGATTACGGTTACGAAGCTCTCGTCCAAAAAGCGCACCATAAATTCATCGTCGCTGCCGACTTTTGAAGGCGTTACTGTGAAACGTATTCCGGTTCGATCGAAATTGTCTGCTTCTGCCACTCGTAGCCAACCATCGCTATAAAAATGATGGTTGCCATTGGCAAAGAAGATACTATGGATTGTTCGCAACCTCAGAACGAAAATTCTGAGACAATTGCCACGAATTTTAAACTTCCTCCGACGATTACGGTTACGAAGCTCTCGTCCAAAAAGCGCACCATAAATTCATCGTCGCTGCTGACTTTTGAAGGCGTTACTGTGAAACGTATTCCGGTTCGATCGAAATTGTCAGCTTCTGCCACTCGTAGCCAGTTAAGGAAGTAGAAATGATGGTTGCCTTTGGCAAAGAAGATATTATGGATTGTTCGCAACCTCAGAACGAAAATTCTGAGACAATTGCCACGAATTTTAAACTTCCTCCGACGATTACGGTTACAAAGCTCTCGTCCAAAAAGCGCACCATAAATTCATCGTCGCTGCTGACTTTTGAAGGCGTTACTGTGAAACGTATTCCGGTTCGATCGAAATTGTCTGCTTCTGCCACTCGTAGCCAACCATCGCTATCAAAATGATGGTTGCCATTGGCAAAGAAGATATTATGGATTGTTCGCAACCTCAGAACGAAAATTCTGAGACAATTGCCACGAATTTTAAACTTCCTCCGACGATTACGGTTACGAAGCTCTCGTCCAAAAAGCGCACCATAAATTCATCGTCGCTGCCGACTTTTGAAGGCGTTACTGTGAAACGTATTCCGGTTCGATCGAAATTGTCTGCTTCTGCCACTCGTAGCCAACCATCGCTATCAAAATGATGGTTGCCATTGGCAAAGAAGATATTATGGATTGTTCGCAACCTCAGAAGGAAAATTCTGAGACAATTGCCACGAATTTTAAACTTCCTCCGACGATTACGGTTAGGTACGAAGCTCTCGTCCAAAAAGCGCACCATAAATTCATCGTCGCTGCCGACTTTTGAAGGCGTTACTGTGAAACGTATTCCGGTTCGATCGAAATTGTCTGCTTCTGCCACTCGTAGCCAACCATCGCTATCAAAATGATGGTTGCCATTGGCAAAGAAGATATTATGGATTGTTCGCAACCTCAGAAGGAAAATTCTGAGACAATTGCCACGAATTTTAAACTTCCTCCGACGATTACGGTTAGGTACGAAGCTCTCGTCCAAAAAGCGCACCATAAATTCATCGTCGCTGCCGACTTTTGAAGGCGTTACTGTGAAACGTATTCCGGTTCGATCGAAATTGTCTGCTTCTGCCACTCGTAGCCAACCATCGCTATCAAAATGATGGTTGCCATTGGCAAAGAAGATATTATGGATTGTTCGCAACCTCAGAAGGAAAATTCTGAGACAATTGCCACGAATTTTAAACTTCCTCCGACGATTACGGTTAGGTACGAAGCTCTCGTCCAAAGAGCGCACCATAAATTCATCGTCGCTGCCGACTTTTGAAGGCGTTACTGTGAAACGTATTCCGGTTCGATCGAAATTGTCTGCTTCTGCCACTCGTAGCCAACCATCGCTATCAAAATGATGGTTGCCATTGGCAAAGAAGATATTATGGATTGTTCGCAACCTCAGAACGAAAATTCTGAGACAATTGCCACGAATTTTAAACTTCCTCCGACGATTACGGTTACGAAGCTCTCGTCCAAAAAGCGCACCATAAATTCATCGTCGCTGCCGACTTTTGAAGGCGTTACTGTGAAATAGAAAATTCATTTTCGGGAACACATTTGATTTTTCTTCAGTAAAATGACGGAGGAAAAAGTTAAGGAAGTAGAAATGATGGTTGCCATTGGCAAAGAAGATATTATGGATTGGTTGATCCAGTACATCATAGATGGCATCCCTGGTGATGAATATAAGAAGACCGTGTTGTATGGGGCGAGTAATCTATCGGAGCTTAAGATGAAAATTGCGACATTTACGAAGATCGTGGAACGTCGTGCCAACCATGAACAAAAGAATGAAACGGCGAAGACAACGAGCGCGACAGTGAAGACCGGCGGGGGTAAAAAGACAGCCGAAGTCCCAGTTTGAAAACCCGAGAAGGACAATGTGATGCTACAAATGTGGCGGCAGAGGCCACAAAGCGTTTGAATGCAAGACGCAACTTAAATGCTTCAAATGCGGAGAGTTGGGACACAGAAGCTTTGAATGTACCACCCCGAAAGAGGCAACATCCATTGCCTAACGGAGAGAAATACGATGGCATGTAAAATTATAACCGTAGATGAAGTCAAGATGGATGCACGACTCCGTTTCAATCTTGCCTCGACTGGCTAGTTCTTTCATCATCAGCAAATACTCCTCCACAGACTCATCTTTCTGAAGCTTCCTAGCGTCTAACATTCTGTGCAGCTCACGGCTCGATAATTTCTTCGAGAATTCCCTCACTAAGGCTTTTTTCAATCGCGACCATGAGGTGATACCTCTTTCCCTTTGGATGTAAAGCTTCGCTAGCCCTTTTAGCGACTTTTTAGTGAATACAAATTTGTGCTACTCAGGCCACTCAAATAGATCCGCAGCTTCTTCGAAGTCTTCACTTCTCGACAGGATACTCTTTCTTTCCTTCAAAAGGTCTGATAGTGTCTTCTAGGTCCTTGAAATTCATACTGAATAAAGGATTGGGCCTAAATTTTCCGCTGTCTTTTCTTCTCTTAGCATCACGGTTCTTTTGTGACGGTACGTCAACTGATCATCATCTTCAGAATCTTCTTCATCACTTTCTTCACTGGATTCATCACTTTCTTCACTGGATTCATCACTTTCTTCACTGGATTCATCACTTTCTTCACTGGATTCATCACTTTCTTCACTGGATTCATCACTTTCTTCACTGGATTCATCACTTTCTTCACTGGATTCATCACTTTCTTCACTGGATTCATCACTTTCTTCACTGGATTCATCACTTTCTTCACTGGATTCATCACTTTCTTCACTGGATTCATCACTTTCTTCACTGGATTCATCACTTTCTTCACTGGATTCATCACTTTCTTCACTGGATTCATCACTTTCTTCACTGGATTCATCACTTTCTTCACTGGATTCATCACTTTCTTCACTGGATTCATCACTTTCTTCACTGGATTCATCACTTTCTTCTCAATTTAAACCCTTTAAACTCACGGACCATCTTACGTGCCGTACGTCCTCCTTCTTCTCCAAAAATAAGTTGGTACAGCGATTTAATTGTCTTAAACGATGCCGCTTTTAAAGCTTCGGCGACGACACCGATGTCTGACAATTTTTCAACTTGAGACATTTCAGAAAATTTAGAGAATTCACGTAAAACTCACAAAAATTATTTAAAAGTCAGTTAAAGTTGATAAATCACACCGAAAAAGTTCTTTTTTAAAAAAGTTAAATTTTTTTTGAGAAATCATAAAAAAAACAGATGTTCAAAAAAAACAAAAAACAACAAGATGGCTGACCGGCCCCGACGATTCTAGAATGTTCCATGGCGTTCTTTTCCGATTTTCCGAAATCCGTTTCTTTTTTCTTCAGTCTTCTTTTTTTTTTCAGTTTTCTTCACTTATCACCGGTTTCTTTTTCCTTTTCACCTAAATTTTACGATTTTGAAATTAGATTGAGATCTATTATATCTCTTCTCTCAACACAAACTAAACTCATCCGCCATACTTATTCAGTTCTACCAACACAATCATCCTAAATTCCCACAGTGATGTTCACACGACAAGACATCTGACTCGACAGAATATTTTTATAAATTAAAACATATGTTTTTTGGAGAATCATGTGTCGCCACAAATAGGGACACGATATCGGAAGCAAAGCATCGATACCTGGTATCGTAAAAGTATCGGAACAGTTTAATCGATGCCAGTATCGTATCGGGCCTAAAGTATCGATACTTTTAAGTATCGGTATCGTCAACTTTCCCGCCGAAATTCAAATAAGTTTTTTCGAAATCTCTTTTTTTCAAAACAGTTTAATCGATACCAGCATCATATCGCTATCGGACCTTAAGTATCGATACTTTTAAGTATCGGTATCGTCAACTTTCCCGCCGAAATTCAAATAAGATTTTAAGTTTATAGAGTTTAACTGCCAACTGGACTAGAGAGTGGGAGTGTGGATCCCTGGGTGGGGAAGGCAAAAGCTGCAAAGCAAAGTCTTCCTGATGGCAGTGTTGCAAGACGTCCGATCATTTAAAAATGTTTTTAAAAAACAGTACCGATACTTTTTACCGATACTGCACTAAAAGTATCGATGCTCCGATACTATCGGTCAAAAAGTATCGATACTTCGATAGTATCGAGGTATCGTTCGTGTCCCTAGCCACAAACTGTATTTTCATTGTACGAAAATCAAGAAAAACGACCTAAAAGCTGAGAATTGAAGTTTTTGCAAAAAAAAAAAAAAAAAATCCTAAGAAAAACTGGAAAAATTGTGAAAAAATGTACTTTTTTAAACAAAAATCAAGAAAACGACCTAAAAGCTGAGAATTGAAGTTTTTGGGAAAAAAAAATCCTAAGAAAAACTGGAAAAAAGCGAAAAAATGTACTTTTTTAAAACAAAAATCAAGAAAAACGACCTAAAAGCTGAGAATTGAAGTTTTTGGAAAAAAAAAAATCCTAAGAAAAACTGGAAAAATTGTGAAAAAATGTACTTTTTTTAAACAAAAATCAAGAAAAACGACCTAAAAGCTGAGAATTGAAGTTTTTGGAAAAAAAAAAAAAAAAATCCTAAGAAAAACTGGAAAAATTGTGAAAAAATGTACTTTTTTTAAACAAAAATCAAGAAAAAACGACCTAAAAGCTGAGAATTGAAGTTTTTGGAAAAAAAAAATCCTAAGAAAAACTGGAAAAATTGTGAAAAAATGTACTTTTTTTAAACAAAAATCAGAAAAACGACCTAAAAGCTGAGAATTGAAGTTTTTGGAAAAAAAAAATCCTAAGAAAAACTGGAAAAATTGTGAAAAAATGTACTTTTTTTAAACAAAAATCAAGAAAAACGACCTAAAAGCTGAGAATTGAAGTTTTTGCAAAAAAAAAAAAAATCCTAAGAAAAACTGGAAAAATTGTGAAAATGTACTTTTTTTAAACAAAAATCAAGAAAAACGACCTAAAAGCTGAGAATTGAAGTTTTTGCAAAAAAAAAAAAAAAAAAATCCTAAGAAAAACTGGAAAAATTGTGAAAATGTACTTTTTTTAAACAAAAATCAAGAAAAACGACCTAAAAGCTGAGAATTGAAGTTTTTGCAAAAAAAAAAAAAAAAAAAAAAAAATCCTAAAAAAACTGGAAAAATTGTGAAAATGTACTTTTTTTAAACAAAAATCAAGAAAAACGACCTAAAGCTGAGAATTGAAGTTTTTGCAAAAAAAAAAAAAAAAAAATCCTAAGAAAAACTGGAAAAATTGTGAAAAAATGTACTTTTTTTAAACAAAAATCAAGAAAAACGACCTAAAAGCTGAGAATTGAAGTTTTTGGAAAAAAAAAAATCCTAAGAAAAACTGGAAAAATTGTGAAAAAATGTACTTTTTTTAAACAAAAATCAAGAAAAACGACCTAAAAGCTGAGAATTGAAGTTTTTGCAAAAAAAAAAAAAAAAATCCTATGAAAAACTGGAAAATTGTGAAAAAATGTACTTTTTTTTAAACAAAAATCAAGAAAAACGACCTAAAAGCTGAGAATTGAAGTTTTTGGAAAAAAAAAAAAATCCTAAGAAAAACTGGAAAAATTGTGAAAAAATGTACTTTTTTTAAACAAAAATCAAGAAAAACGACCTAAAAGCTGAGAATTGAAGTTTTTGGAAAAAAAAAATCCTAAGAAAAACTGGAAAAATTGTGAAAAAATGTACTTTTTTTAAACAAAAATCAAGAAAAACGACCTAAAAGCTGAGAATTGAAGTTTTTGGAAAAAAAAAAAAAAAATCCTAAGAAAAACTGGAAAAATTGTGAAAAAATGTACTTTTTTTAAACAAAAATCAAGAAAAACGACCTAAAAGCTGAGAATTGAAGTTTTTGGAAAAAAAAATCCTAAGAAAAACTGGAAAAATTGTGAAAAAATGTACTTTTTTTAAACAAAAATCAAGAAAAACGACCTAAAAGCTGAGAATTGAAGTTTTTGGAAAAAAAAAATCCTAAGAAAAACTGGAAAAATTGTGAAAAAAATGTACTTTTTTTAAACAAAAATCAAGAAAAACGACCTAAAAGCTGAGAATTGAAGTTTTTGCAAAAAAAAAAAAAATCCTAAGAAAAACTGGAAAAATTGTGAAAATGTACTTTTTTAAACAAAAATCAAGAAAAACGACCTAAAAGCTGAGAATTGAAGTTTTTGCAAAAAAAAAAAAAAAAAAAATCCTAAGAAAAACTGGAAAAATTGTGAAAATGTACTTTTTTTAAACAAAAATCAAGAAAAACGACCTAAAAGCTGAGAATTGAAGTTTTTGCAAAAAAAAAAAAAAAAAAAAATCCTAAGAAAAACTGGAAAAATTGTGAAAATGTACTTTTTTTAAACAAAAATCAAGAAAAACGACCTAAAAGCTGAGAATTGAAGTTTTTGCAAAAAAAAAAAAAAAAATCCTAAGAAAAACTGGAAAAATTGTGAAAAAATGTACTTTTTTTAAACAAAAATCAAGAAAACGACCTAAAAGCTGAGAATTGAAGTTTTTGGAAAAAAAAAATCCTAAGAAAAACTGGAAAAATTGTGAAAAAATGTACTTTTTTTAAACAAAAATCAAGAAAAACGACCTAAAAGCTGAGAATTGAAGTTTTTGCAAAAAAAAAAAAAAAAAATCCTGAAAAACTGGAAAAATTGTGAAAAAATGTACTTTTTTTTAAACAAAAATCAAGAAAAACGACCTAAAAGCTGAGAATTGAAGTTTTTGGAAAAAAAAAAAAAATCCTAAAAAAACTGGAAAAATTGTGAAAAAATGTACTTTTTTTAAACAAAAATCAAGAAAAACGACCTAAAAGCTGAGAATTGAAGTTTTTGGAAAAAAAAATCCTAAGAAAAACTGGAAAAATTGTGAAAAATGTACTTTTTTTAAACAAAAATCAAGAAAAACGACCTAAAAGCTGAGAATTGAAGTTTTTGGAAAAAAAAAAAAAAAATCCTAAGAAAAACTGGAAAAATTGTGAAAAAATGTACTTTTTTTTAAACAAAAATCAAGAAAAACGACCTAAAAGCTGAGAATTGAAGTTTTTGCAAAAAAAAAAATCCTAAGAAAAACTGGAAAAATTGTGAAAAAATGTACTTTTTTTAAACAAAAATCAAGAAAAACGACCTAAAAGCTGAGAATTGAAGTTTTTGGAAAAAAAAAATCCTAAGAAAAACTGGAAAAATTGTGAAAAAATGTACTTTTTTAAACAAAAATCAAGAAAAACGACCTAAAAGCTGAGAATTGAAGTTTTTGGAAAAAAAAAAAAAAAAATCCTAAGAAAAACTGGAAAAATTGTGAAAAAATGTACTTTTTTTAAACAAAAATCAAGAAAAACGACCTAAAAGCTGAGAATTGAAGTTTTTGGAAAAAAAAAATCCTAAGAAAAACTGGAAAAATTGTGAAAAAATGTACTTTTTTTAAACAAAAATCAAGAAAAACGACCTAAAAGCTGAGAATTGAAGTTTTTGGAAAAAAAAAAAAATCCTAAGAAAAACTGGAAAAATTGTGAAAAAATGTACTTTTTTTAAACAAAATCAAGAAAAACGACCTAAAAGCTGAGAATTGAAGTTTTTGGAAAAAAAAAAAATCCTAAGAAAAACTGGAAAAATTGTGAAAAAATGTACTTTTTTTAAACAAAAATCAAGAAAAACGACCTAAAAGCTGAGAATTGAAGTTTTTGGAAAAAAAAAATCCTAAGAAAAACTGGAAAAATTGTGAAAAATGTACTTTTTTTAAACAAAAATCAAGAAAAACGACCTAAAAGCTGAGAATTGAAGTTTTTGGAAAAAAAAAAAAAAAAAATCCTAAGAAAAACTGGAAAAATTGTGAAAAAATGTACTTTTTTTAAACAAAAATCAAGAAAAACGACCTAAAAGCTGAGAATTGAAGTTTTTGGAAAAAAAAAAATCCTAAGAAAAACTGGAAAAATTGTGAAAAAATGTACTTTTTTAAACAAAAATCAAGAAAAACGACCTAAAAGCTGAGAATTGAAGTTTTTGGAAAAAAAAAATCCTAAGAAAAACTGGAAAAATTGTGAAAAAATGTACTTTTTTTAAACAAAAATCAAGAAAAACGACCTAAAAGCTGAGAATTGAAGTTTTTGCAAAAAAAAAAAAATCCTAAGAAAAACTGGAAAAAATTGTGAAAATGTACTTTTTTTAAACAAAAATCAAGAAAAACGACCTAAAAGCTGAGAATTGAAGTTTTTGCAAAAAAAAAAAAAAAAAAAAATCCTAAGAAAAACTGGAAAAATTGTGAAAATGTACTTTTTTTAAACAAAAATCAAGAAAAACGACCTAAAAGCTGAGAATTGAAGTTTTTGCAAAAAAAAAAAAAAAAAAATCCTAAGAAAAACTGGAAAAATTGTGAAAATGTACTTTTTTTAAACAAAAATCAAGAAAAACGACCTAAAAGCTGAGAATTGAAGTTTTTGCAAAAAAAAAAAAAAAAAAATCCTAAGAAAAACTGGAAAAATTGTGAAAAAATGTACTTTTTTTAAACAAAAATCAAGAAAAACGACCTAAAAGCTGAGAATTGAAGTTTTTGGAAAAAAAAAATCCTAAGAAAAACTGGAAAAATTGTGAAAAATGTACTTTTTTTAAACAAAAATCAAGAAAAACGACCTAAAAGCTGAGAATTGAAGTTTTTGCAAAAAAAAAAAAAAAAAAAATCCTATGAAAAACTGGAAAAATTGTGAAAAATGTACTTTTTTTAAACAAAAATCAAGAAAAACGACCTAAAAGCTGAGAATTGAAGTTTTTGGAAAAAAAAAAAAAATCCTAAGAAAAACTGGAAAATTGTGAAAAAATGTACTTTTTTTAAACAAAAATCAAGAAAAACGACCTAAAAGCTGAGAATTGAAGTTTTTGGAAAAAAAAAATCCTAAGAAAAACTGGAAAAATTGTGAAAAAATGTACTTTTTTTAAACAAAAATCAAGAAAAACGACCTAAAAGCTGAGAATTGAAGTTTTTGGAAAAAAAAAAAAAAAATCCTAAGAAAAACTGGAAAAATTGTGAAAAAATGTACTTTTTTTAAACAAAAATCAAGAAAAACGACCTAAAAGCTGAGAATTGAAGTTTTTGCAAAAAAAAAAAATCCTAAGAAAAACTGGAAAAATTGTGAAAAAATGTACTTTTTTTAAACAAAAATCAAGAAAAACGACCTAAAAGCTGAGAATTGAAGTTTTTGGAAAAAAAAAATCCTAAGAAAAACTGGAAAAATTGTGAAAAAATGTACTTTTTTTAAACAAAAATCAAGAAAAACGACCTAAAAGCTGAGAATTGAAGTTTTTGCAAAAAAAAAAAAAAAAATCCTAAGAAAAACTGGAAAAATTGTGAAAAAATGTACTTTTTTTAAACAAAAATCAAGAAAAACGACCTAAAAGCTGAGAATTGAAGTTTTTGGAAAAAAAAAAAATCCTAAGAAAAACTGGAAAAATTGTGAAAAAATGTACTTTTTTTAAACAAAAATCAAGAAAAACGACCTAAAAGCTGAGAATTGAAGTTTTTGCAAAAAAAAAAAAATCCTAAGAAAAACTGAAAAATTGTGAAAAAATGTACTTTTTTTAAACAAAAATCAAGAAAAACGACCTAAAAGCTGAGAATTGAAGTTTTTGGAAAAAAAAAAAAATCCTAAGAAAAACTGGAAAAATTGTGAAAAAATGTACTTTTTTTAAACAAAAATCAAGAAAAACGACCTAAAGCTGAGAATTGAAGTTTTTGCAAAAAAAAAAAAAATCCTAAGAAAAACTGGAAAAAGTGTACTTTTTTAAACAAAAATCGAGGAAAATGACCTTAACTCCTACAAAGTAAAGGTTTGTGGCCTTCAAACTGAAAAACAAGAATATTGTGTTTTTCCTCTCCAGAAAATTTAAGAAACCGCCCGGTAACCCGCTAAAAATGTGGCTGTCAAAAAATTGAATGTAATGCCTAAAAATCAAGGGAAAAGGGTTTCCCTTTGCCAAAAAATCGAATAAGGCGTAAAATTTTATAAAAGAAAAATCAAAGAATTATAATTCCTCTCCCATAGCTAAGAGAAACTCTCCCCTTATTCTCCTCGTTCATTTTGCTATTGTTTTCCAAGCAACAAATCCTCCCTTCTCTCTTCAAGATTACCTTAAAACTGAAACATTTAATACCCCGAAGATACAAGTGTAATTTAAATATTTATACATGTAAATACATATTTTCTTTGTGTAAAAAGAACTTTTTAAAGTTTCATTGAAGCCGTCTCTCTCTGAGTTTCCGAATAAAAGAAAACACGATGTGGGAAAAAAATCGAAGAGCTCAAAACAAGTGATGCTAAGAGAAACCTTTTTAAAGTTTATCCAATTGAATTTGGCCGAAAGGGATCGAGTCCTTGTAGCACATGTTATTTTTTCTAGGAGAGGCAAGTTTTGTTGATAGTGTTCGACTTGCCATGATTGAATTACTTTTCGATACATTAGGTCGACTCCTTTTGTACAAAAAGTGAAATTCCCTTCTCCCTCATCAACTATTCAATAAAATTTTATAATCCAACATCGCCATTCGTAATTTAGAAACATCGCCATATCACAAATTTTTATTAGTCGGTCGTCACGTTGGAGTTATTCGAGGGAGGAAGAAGGCTAATGGCGAAGGAGAATGGATTTTCAGTGTGTTCGGATAATGGGTCCTTGAATACACTAGCATTATTGCTCGCTCTCTAAAAATAATTTTTTTTTTTCTCCCCGATTACAAAACCACTTTCCCACCTAATGCATCCATTCAACCGGGTACCTTTTTTTTTCTCCGGAAAGACTAATGATCGTTTTTACGTACGAAATTGAACAAAGTGAAGTTTCAAAAAATTTTGCTGGGGGAAAATTTAAGTTCTAATACCGAAGAGAGCGCCTTAAACTCCGGTAAAAAAGTTCTACTTTTCGACCTGAATATCAAGGAAAAAGCCCAGTAATTCTGAAGAGTAGGGTGGTCCAGAAAAAGTTTAGAAAAACATCTTTATGATCGGATAAAAAAGGGTTTCTAATTGCCGAAAAGCGAAGAAAAATACCTGCAAACTGGTAAAATTTGTGTTTCAGGCCTAAAATCTGACCCCCCCCCCCAATTGTCATTTTGTTGACAAAAATTGAGGAAAAATTTTAAAAATTTGGGTTCTGCTATAAAAACTGCGAAAAGCGCCAAAAATAGGGCAATTGAGGCGCTCCGGGTACGAAGGGCGAACTCGACAAAACGTAGTTTCGAGATATTCGCATTTTAAAGTTTTCTGTTAAGGGCGAACTCGACAGAAAAGTCACTCACTGGAATTTTCGTGGCGAGATTTTAGATTTTATAGAATCATAGAGGAAAGGGTTTGTTAAAAATTTTCGAATATTTTTTACTATTATTAATTCAAAAAATGTATAATATATTTTTATTTCGTGGCGGTGAGGTGTTCCATGAGGAGTGGGCTCCCGGAAAAGGAGTGGGGGTAGTGGACTAGGATACGAGTTCGCCCTTCGCACCCGCTCGGATATCGCAGTTAGAGCTTTGCCGCATATCGGTTTTTACGTATTTTAAAGGGGAAAAAGGGCAAACTCAATATAAAAATTACATGGGTGTATAAATTTGTCCGATGTCGAGTTCGCCCAAATAGTTAGAACCCAAATTTTTAGTTCAGAAATGAAAATTAGCACTTGTTGAAAGGAATTTTTCTTTCGGACAACAAATTTTGAAAGAGCTACAGCGTCTTTTGTGTTATGCATCAAAAATTAAAATTCCGTCAACAATCGCTAATTTCCATTTTTGAAGTATGGAATTTGGAGTTAAACTTGAAAAAAGGCCATTAGCGACGAAATCTCGTGATGCTGAATGCGAAGATGCTCAAATTTGAGACAGTTGGATTCTTCGGGAAAAAATAAGTGGAATTAAAAAAAAAACGAGTCTCCTAGGTCAATTTTAACGGATTTTAGAGCAAAAAAACGCTAAAATTTGACATTTTTTAAAAGTTGTCCAAAATCGTCATATGAGTACTTAAATCTACTTGACATTTTGCGTAGATTACGAATCTGAAATAAAAAATAGGGGTTCTTATTTGAAATAACGAAGTTAGGTTGTGTCTGGGACACCCTGTATATCCAGGCGGATTTTAAACTACACCATCAAATTCTTTGATTTAAATTAAGGGGGGTTTACATTTAACTTTTTTTCGTAAACCACTTTTTAACGCTCTCCCAGACGCTTGCCATGTGTTTCCGGACACCCTGTATATTTCAATGTATTTTTGACCAAAAATGAGGAAAAAAATAATTAGGAAAATAATTAATAATAAGGAAAATGAAATTTGCAAAAATTGGGGCCAAAGAAACCGCCAGGTTCTGGTTCCCCCAGTCAAAAAACTAATAAAAACCAAAAATCTAAGGATATTTCTTCAAATATCGAGAAAAACACCGCGAAAAAGGTGTTTTCCTGCCAAAAAAACTGAGAAAAACCTTTTCAAAAATCAAGGAAAATGTCCAAAAATATGCCAAAATATGCCTAAAAGTAGAGAAAAAAAGAGAAGGCCCAAAATTTTTTGACACCAAGGTGGGGGAACGATCCCCACATATTTCTGGTTTTTTTTTTTTTTTTTTTCAATGTATGTATTGTATTTTAAACAAATCGTCTATCTCATTTTTCCTAGGTTTTCAGGAGGGTAAAAACACTGATTAATTTCTCATTTTGCCAGCAGGTGATGCATTGATTCCATCACCTGCTGGCAAAATCGAGAACTAAGCGTTTTCTGTTGGTAATAGGGTTAAACTTCCAACGGAATTCGATTGACCACAAAATTTACCATCAGAAACAATGCCAAACTCAAAATTGATTAAATGAGATAGCCGTTGTTAGATCTAACATATGTATATTGAGAAAAAAAACACCGCGAAAATGGTGTTTTCCTGCTAAAGAGACTGAGAAAAACCTTTCCACACATCAATAAAAATGTCCAAAAATCTGGCAAAATATGCCAAAAAGTGTTTCCAAATTGTTTGTTTCAATATATTGTATTTTTGACAAGAAATGAGGGGAAAAATGCGAAATTTCAAAAATTTGGGCCGAAGAAACCTCCAGTCAAAAAACTAATAAAAACCAAAAATCTGGGTGTTTCTTGACGAAAAAAACTCCTCGGAAAAGGTGTTTTCCTGCCGAGAAACTGAGAAAAACCTTGTCAAAATTTACATATCCGAAAAATCAAGAAAAATGTCCAAAAATATAGTCGTGGGAGCGGCTTAAACCATTCTTGAGCCTTCTATTGGTCTTTGGGAGTGGCTTAAACCATTTCAGAGCCTTCTATTAGTGTGTGGGAGTGGCTTAACCATCCTGAGCCTTCTATTGGTCGTGGAAGCGGCTTAAACCATTCTTGAGCCTTCTATTGGTCTGTGGGAGTGGCTTAAACAATTCCAGAGCCTTCTATTAGTGTGTGGGAGTGGCTTAAACCATCCTGAGCCTTCTATTGGTCGTGGGAGCGGCTTAAACCATTCTTGAGCCTTCTATTGGTCTGTGGGAGTGGCTTAAACCATTCTTGAGCCTTCTATATGCCTTCAATATGCCTAAAAGTAGTGGAAAACATGCGTAAAATTGTATTAAAACGTGTCCTTCTTGAGCAGAATATCGAGAAAAACAAGATCGTAGGGACCCTTAAGACTTTAACTACTCCAATAATACCTTATGGCTATAATATTACTACGGTTAATTACTACGGACAAGAAATGAGGAAAAAAAATGCGAAATTTTCAAAAATTTGGGCCGAAGAAACCTCCAGTCAAAAACTAATAAAAACCAAAAATCTGGACATTTCTTCACGAGCTTTCACGAAAGAATCTATAACGAAGAGAGCTGGCCAACGTGGTAGGGACACCAGACTCTACAGGAATTCGTTTCTCCACAAAATTTACCATCAGAAACAATGAACTCAAAATTGATAAAAATTTAGAGTTGTTCGATCTAACTTATTTTGTATAAAACACCGCGAAAATGGCGTTTTAATTTTGGTGAAAACCTGATAAAAGAGGCCGTGGAGTCTTCTAGAAAAGCATGACAGCCAGACGGCACTACGGACAGGTCTGGAAGACCCTTTTCTGAGAGGGTCTTACAATATCTTTTCTTTGAGGATGATAAAAACGATTCATGCGGAAGAAAAGAAATCCTACCATTTGGAGGGTTCTTTATTTTTATTCTTGGGATGAAAATAAAGGGATTAAATTGTTTTCTTTTCATTAGTTAAAGTTTAGTTTTCCGTTTAATTGTGACCAGTCGCCAGGGTCGTTTTCGAACTCACTAAACAGAAGGTGCAATTCATTTCGTTCTAATGAAGTTTGCCAAATCTTCGGAGCATGAAAACTTTTGCCAAGGGACTGTTTTTCGTGCGGGGGGTTTGTTTTAAGTGTTTAAAGTGAGGACGGTTCGGCGCCCTAGTGTCTTTTATTGAATGATGGCCCTTCTCGAACCCACCCCCATCGATCATCCCGAAGAAAACGGGCAATTACTTCGCATTTTCTCTATTGATTTCTTAGTCGTTTAACCTGCCAACGAATTCCTTAAGTTTAGACCATTTTATGAAGGATTATTAAGTTTTCCCTAGGTTAAAGGATTTTTAGGGATTCAATGTCACCCTAAAGTTTTAGTAAGCATTGAAAGAAATCAAAAGCGATAAAAAAAAAGGGGAAAAACGCGACCCCATCTTGTTAATCCAGATGGCTTGTACGAGAGTAAAAAGTACACAATCAAGGGAATCTATTTTCCTGAAGTAAGACAAGATTACTTTCCGAAACATTAAGCAGGATCTGGAAAGGACGAGGGGATCTTTGTACTCCCCTAACAAAGATATCAACGTCCTAAATCGATCTCATTCTTTATAAGACAACATAAGCCATCTTATTTTAAAAAACTCAGAATTTAATTTACGTAACGGCTTACTAGATATCAAAGAGTTAATTTTCGCGTCTTTGTCGAAGCCACAAAACGGCGATCTGGGGCAATTAGGAATTCAATTATAAGCCAATCAATTTTGAATAATTAGTTACTTCATGTTTTGAGTTTCAGTCGCATTTACATCGATTTCGAAATTAACCGTAGTAATATTATAGCCATAAGGTATTATTGGAGTAGTTAAAGTCTTAAGGGTCCCTACGATCTTGTTTTTCTCGATATTCTGCTCAAGAAAGACACGTTTTAATATAATTTTACGCATGTTTTCCACTACTTTTAGGCATATTGAAGGCATATAGAAGGCTCAAGAATGGTTTAAGCCACTCCCACAGACCAATAGAAGGCTCAAGAATGGTTTAAGCCACTCCCACAGACCAATAAAAGGCTCAAGAATGGTTTAAGCCATTCCCACAGACCAAAAGAAGGCTCAAGAATGGTTTAAGCCGCTCCCACGACCAATAGAAGGCTCTGGAATGGTTTAAGCCGCTCCCACAGACCAATAGAAGGCTCAAGAATTGTTTAAGCCGCTCCCACGACCAATAGAAGGCTCTGGAATGGTTTAAGCCACTCCCACAGACCAATAGAAGGCTCAAGAATGGTTTAAGCCGCTCCCACGACCAATAGAAGGCTCTGGAATAGTTTAAGCCACTCCCACAGACCAATAGAAGGCTCAAGAATGGTTTAAGCCGCTCCCACGACCAATAGAAGGCTCTGGAATGGTTTAAGCCACTCCCACAGAACAATAGAAGGCTCAAGAATGGTTTAAGCCGCTCCCACGACCAATAGAAGGCTCTGGAATGGTTTAAGCCACTCCCACAGACCAATAGAAGGCTCAAGAATGGCTTAAGCCGCTACCACGACCAATATAAGGCTCAGGATGGCTTAAGCCACTCCCACAGACTAATAGAAGACTCAAGAATGGTTTAGGCCGCTCCCACGACCAATAGAAGGCTCAGGATGGTTTAAGCCACTCCCACAGACTAATAGAAGGCTCAAGAATGGTTTAAGCCGCTCCCACGACCAATAGAAGGCTCAGGATGGTTTAAGCCACTCCCACAGACCAATAGAAGGCTCAAGAATGGTTTAAGCCGCTCCCACGACTATATTTTTGGACATTTTTCTTGATTTTTCGGATAAGTAAATTTTTGACAAGGTTTTTCTCAGTTTCTCAGCAGGAAAACATCTTTTCCGCGGTGTTTTTTTTCTTGAAGAAATAACCAGATTTTTGGATTTTATTAGTTTTTTGACTCGAGGTTTTTTCGGCCCAAATTTTTGAAAATTTTGCATTTTTTTCCTCATTTGTTGTCAAAAATACAATACATTGAGACAAACAAATTGAAAACACTTTTTAGCATATTTTGCCAGATTTTTGGACATTTTCTTTGATTTGTAAAAAGGTTTTTCTCAGTCTCTCTGGTAGGAAAACACCATTTTCGCTGTGTTTTTCTCGATATACATATGTTAGATCGAACAACGGCTATCTCATTTAATCAATTTTGAGTTTGGCATTGTTTCTGATGGTAAATTTTGCGGAGAATCGAGTTCCGTTGGTAGTTTAACCCTATTACCAACAGAAAAGGCGTAGTTCACGATTTAGCCAACAAGTGATGCATTGATTCCAATAAGAAATTAATCCGTATTTTGGCTCTCCTGATTCCTGAAAACTTGGAAAAATGACTTGTCCGGTGTTAGAACTAACGCGACGATTTATTAAAAAAGTCGTTTATGGCGAAACGCTTTATGTTAAAAAGCATTATGCTCAAAATTGTTGAAATTTTGAGATGTTGGTGAACTACAGATTATTTATGTCGAAATGCAGATTTTTTTATGTTGAACTACTTTAGGGTGAAATGCGTTATGTTGAAAGGTGTTCTCCCAATAACGTCAAATTTAAAAAATGTCTAACCTGAAGGCTTTATCGAGTCGGCGCTTTTTTAGGCTAAAAAATAATGATCGAATTTCTTTCTGAATATCACGTTTTATAAATAAAATATTAATTGAAGAAACGCGATCTCTTTTTTTAAGGGCGAATGAAACTTAAAATGAGACAATTTTAGGTTTCGGCTGGAGAAATTGAAACGCTTATGTACTCTCCCTTTGGGGTTCGTAATTGGAGGTAAACCAAACACTCTCAAAACACAACATGATAATGGACAAGGTGGCCATTAGAAGCTCTTTGTTTATGCTACAGGATGCGGGTAGATAAACAAGCCCTTACAGCCTGCGGATAAGCCTTATCTCGACACCCCTTGGACCGATTCCAACCTCAACAAACATTATTACACCACTTTCCTTGAATTGTCTTCGCAATCGTACAAATTGCTTCCGACTTCCCTGCTGAAGGTACTCGCTCTTTTTAAGCAGAGCCTCAGGTAAGATTTCCTAGTTGACCGCCCTTATCAGCCCTTTTTTCTAGAAGTAAAGGGACGTCGACCTGTTTTTGAAGGGCGAAAAACCAATAATGAGGTGGTGTAGTATTCAGGGTGTCCCTATTATTTATTTCAAGGGAGATGAGCATAAAGCCACTTTACTACCGTGAATAACTCCTAAAATCCTGTTAAAATTGTTTTCGTCAGCCAGAAGATAAGAAAAAACACTCAAATCCTCGTAAACAAAGCGATTTTGTTTAAAAACTGTAAAAAACGAGGAGTTGATAAAAACTTCCAATTCGGTTTTCTTTGTCAAAAATCAGATTAATTAAGAGCGAGGATCAGAGGAAGTATAACGGAAGGGGAAGTATAAGGGAGGGGAAGTATAACGGAGGGGGAAATATAACGGTTGGGTAAGTATAACGGAGGGGGGAAGCATATCGGAAGGGGAAGTGTAACGGAGGGAGAAGGTTTTTTTTTGAAAAAATTTTCCAAGTTTTTTTTTTTTTTTTTTTTAATTTTTGTAAGTATCAAGGTAGAAATAATGGGATTTTTGCCCAAGAGAGGTCCCTCTTGTAAGGCGTGGAAGTATGAAATTTCTCCCTACTAAAATGTTAATTTTTTTACACCAAAAATTCGTAAAAAATTTGAGGAGTAATTAATGAGAATTTGAGGAATATCGAACCAACAGTTCGGCCGCAGCGAATTTTTTAAAATTTCAAACAGACATATCTCCGCAATTTTTTCGAAATTCAAAAATCGCCCTCTTTGCATTTTTGTTCGCCGATTAAGGAAGATAGTGTGAAAATTTGGTGAAAATCGGTTCAAAACTGTGGCAGTGAAAAATTGCCACGGACGGCGGGACGGCCGTCCGGTACCACAGACAAAGTTGAGATCAGTAAAGATCAATATTCGATTTGACCCTCCGGGGTCTGAAAGACCCTTCCCCAAAAACCCGATGTGGAGGGTATCACAATATTACTTCTTTAAGGAAGTTAAAAATACAGAAAAATGAAGGGAAATTGAGTAAAAGTTCAATTCTGGAGCCGGAACAAACTTTTTAAAGTAGCTCGAAAAAACGGACGGCCGGCACCACTGACAACCTTAAAAACGATAAAATTGTTCTCCCCACGGGGTCTGGAATATCAATCATAAATCATCAATATAGCGAGAAAAAGGCTCAAAAATACAGTGCAAAAGATGTTTCTCGGTCAAAATCCTCTAAAAACTAGAAAAAGTACTAGTCTGGAGCTGGCCCCGACGGGAACTTCCTTAAAGAGAAGTATCTATATAGGAGGGGGAAGTATATGGGAGGAGAAGTATAACGGAGTGGGAAGTATGTGGGAGGGGAAGTATAACGGAGGGGGAAGTATAACGGAGTAGGAAGTATAATATGGGAGGGGAAGTATAACGGAGGGGGAAGTATAACGGAGGGGGAAGTATAAGGAAGGGGAAAGTATAACAGAGGGTGAAGTATAATGGAGGGGGAAGTATAAGGGAACGAAAGTATAAAGGAAGGGGATGTAGTAGGGAGGGAAAGTATAAAGGAGAATTTTCCAAGTTAGTTTTTTCGAAAAATTTTTCGGGCTTTTTTTTTTTTTTTTTTTTTCGAAAAATTTTCTAAGTTCTTTTTTTTGAAAAATGTTCTAAGTTTTTTTTGTCCGAAAAAAATTTTTTTTTTTTCAAAAAATTTTCAAAGTTTTTTTCGAAAAATTTTCCGGGTTTTCCTTTTTTTTCCATTTTTTTTTCGAAAAATTTTTTAAGTTCTTTTTTTCGAAAAATTTTCTAAGTTTTTTTTTGTAAAAAAAAATTTTTTTTTCGAAAAATTTTCCGAGTTTTTTTTCTTTTTTCTTTTTTATTTTTTTGAAAAATTTTTAAGTTCTTTTTTTCGAAAAATTTTTTAAGTGTCGAGGTAGAAATAATGGGCTCTTTGGCCTAGGGATATGCCTCTCGTAAAGGGTAGAAGTACGAAATTTCTCCCTACTAATAAAAATAGTAATTAAAAAGTGGCAATTTTTTTGCACCAAAAATTCTTAAAAATATAAGGAGTAATTGGTGAAAATTTGGTGAAAATCGGATTAACGGTTCGGCCGCAGCGAATTTTTTAAAATTTCAAACAGACATATCTCCGCCATTTTTTCGAAATTCAAAAATCCCCCTCGTTACATTCTTCTTCACCGGCTAAAGAAATTTTGGTGACAATCGGATGAAAATTGTGGCCGTAAAGTGTTCCGGAAAAAAATGCTACGGACGGCCGGCACCACAGACCAAGTTGAAATCGGTAAGGATCAATATTCGATTTGACCCTCCGGGGTCTGGAAGACCCTTCCCCAAAAACCCGACGTCGAGGGTATCGCAATAACTTCTTTAAGGAAGTTAAAATGGTACATTTTGGCATAAAATTCGAGAAAAACGATCAAAAATATTTCAAAATTGGGTTTTCTGACAGAAAAGCTGAGAAAAATGAACAAAAAAAAACGTAATATTTTGGTTTTCAGGCCAATAAACAGAGGAAAACAAGCAAAAATTAGGGTCTCCAGGATGAAAAACTCGTGGTTTTTCACCATGAGAAATCAACAAAAATTTGGTAAATAGGGTGTTTTTTGGCCAATAGAAAAGGGTTATAATGTTGGCTACTCCTGATTTTATTTTTAGCACTTCTTTCCAAATTTTTCCTTCAAACAAATTTTTTTTCACTCTACGATATGCGAGATTTTCTACGCTCCCTCTATTTGCCGAAGGGAATTCTTTTGTTTCTCTTCAATTCTTTTTAACAGAGCAAGCAATTTTGGTAAATTCTACATAAAACATCATGTCTTATGTTTATAAGAAAAAGTACTAGTTTGAAGAGCCTCTAACGAAAACTTCCTCAAAGAGAAGTAAAAATATAGGAGGGGAAGTATAAGGGAGGGGGAAGTATAATGGTGGGGAAGTATAACGGAGGGGGAAGGTTTTTTCCGAAAATTTTTTAAAGTTCTTATTTTTTCTAAGTGTCAATGTAGATAATATGATGGGATTTTTACCTAAGAGAGGTCCCGCTCGTAAGGGGGTGGAAGTATGAAATTTCTCCCTACTAAAATGATAATTAATATAAAAAAAACCCTCCGAGGTCTGGAAGACCCTTCCTCAATAACCCGACGTGGAGGTTATACACAATAACTTTTTTAAGGAAGTTTTTAAGGAACTTTTTAAGGAAAAATCGTATCATTGTTTTGCAACATGAGCTTGTTTTTCTTCTGAGGGTTCATTGTTGATCTTAAATGATTGCAATCATAAAATATTCTTTCAAAGTTTCTATAAAACATTTTTACTTCAAAAATCTGGTTTTCTGACTTAAAGATTCATTTCTAGCCTTAGGAGGTTATTTTTTAAAGTCATGGCAAAAAATAATTAAAGTTTTGCGTTTATTAAAAAAATAATAAAAAAAATCTTAATTAATTTTCGACGGTTCATAACAGAATTCCCTTCGAACCTTTGTTCTAAAAGGGAATTAATTAAAGCCTATGAAATTTTAACATTTTTGTACCTCTAAAACTCCGAAACTCGATATGAAATTAACTTCTCATGAAAATTATAAATCCCCTAAAATGGCATTTCTGAGATAATTTAAGGTCCAGGGGAGGAAAACGCTTTTTGTGGTCTAAAAAATGCCAATGATAAAAAAAATATTCGAAATGGCGATCGAATTGAGATATTCGTGTCGATTGTTTCGTGCTTTGAGGTATCCCGGATATTCTAGGCGGTGTTTCATACGTAAAATAGAGTTTGTAGTGATACTTTTGATAGGAGTGGTTTTTGTGCCACGCCAGAGAATGACGCACGCTATGGGCTCCCTTTTAAAGTGGATTAGAGCAGGCCATACTAAAAATGTATTTCCGGGCTTAATTCGTCAAACAATCAAGCACCTACGTAGAAAAGTACTAGTAAAAATGAAATATTTAAAAAAGATGAAAATCACCTCGGGAATTGATGCAGGGATTGTAAATAAGCATCTCCGGTATCTGACCTTGAAAGGGGGATAGTTTCTCTGGTCAAAAACCTCTAAAAACTAGAAAAAATGGTACATTTTGGCAAAAAATTCGAGAAAAACTAACAAAAATGTAGCAAAATTGGGTTTTCAGACAGAAAAGCTGGGAAAAATGAACAAACAAAAAAACAACGTAATATTTGGTTTCAGGCCAATAAACAGAGGAAAACAAGCAAAAATTAGGGTCTCTAGGATGAAAAACTCGTGGTTTTTCGCCATTTGGTAAACAGAGTGTTTTTTGGCCAATAGGAAAGGGCTATAATGGTGGTTACTCCTAATTTTATTTTTAGCACTTCTTTCCTAAGTTTTCCTTCCAAAAAAATTTTTTTTCACTCCTTGATGCTTCATGCGAGATTTTCTACGCTCCCCCTACTAGCCGAAGGGAATTCTTTTGTTTTTCTTCAATTCTTTTTAACAGAGCAAGCAATTTTGGTAAATTCAACATAAAACATCATGTCTTATGATTACAAGAAAAAGTACTTGTTAGAAGAGCATCCAACGAAAACTTCCTTAAAGAGAAGTATCTAATATAGGAGGGGTACTAGTAAAAATGAAATATTTAAAAAAGATGAAAATCACCTCGGGAATTGATGCAGGGATAGTAAATAAGCATCTCCAGTATCTGACCTTGAAATATGATAGTTTCTTTCACTCCCGGCTTTTTTCTCCAAATCTTTGTAAAAGCATTACAACGAAACTATTCATCGGATTTTCTTATAAAATATGTTTTTGATTAGAGCTCTTCAAAAACTACAAAAATTGTCTATCGGTTTTTTCCAAAAAAAAATTTTAGTCGAAAAGTAAGTTTTCCATTTTCCAAAGGAAAACCTTTTCGGAAAAACCGCTCCAAAGTCCGTCTAGGCATTCCCAAAATTACGAGAACGCGCTTTTGTAAAATATTTTCCGACCATTTTTAGTGCTCAAAAATAGGAAACTAATTTTAGGAGCGAAATTTCTTTTGTTTTATTAAATGTTCTGGCGCTTAAGGAATTTAAAAATCGACTCTACTGATCAGGGTGACTGTTTTTCTGGGCACAAGTCAATAAAAGTCGAACCTCTGAAATCTGGGTTTCTAGCTCTTTGCTCTACCAACTGAGCTATGGAAGCGTAGTTAACGCTTCATTATCTTTTTCCCTTAATTTCACCGCAGGTTAGCTCTTTAGCACTGCGGTAGCCAGTACACCATCCCCCTGTAATTAAACTACCCCATTGCCTAATTATTCCCTCAGTCTGATTTATCGTTACATAAAAGCTAAAAAATTATTTTGTAATTCATGATGAATTTGAAGGTTATAAAAGTCAAACAAAGAATCTGAAAAGGGCATTAATAACGCTAAAAATTTCATTTCCTTTCAGGAATAAAATATTTACCTTTAAAATATCAGTATAACCTTTTGAAAAGCGATCTCTAATCTTAAGAAACGATAAGATGGTCTTGAAAATTGTTTTTTGTGTTATTTAAATATTTAAATAATATCTTAAGAATGATTTGATGTTAAAATTAAAAATAAAAGGGCTTTCCCGTTGTCATAACGACTGAAGCCTTTTCCAATTATACCTTGAATATTTAAGAAATATAATCGGAGGTATCGTATTTGCTTTTTACCGAGGGATCGATCTTTTCAATATTGGCCATGTTCAAATTATTTAGATTTCGAGAATAAAAGACGGGAATAACAGTTGAGGGGGAATAAAAATTATAGACGTTATAAATGGCAATCTTTTTTTATAATAGTAACCGCGTTGAGATTATTAGGTTGTTGGTGAGAATAGCCAGGTAGGATCGGTGGTTGAGGCGATAAGAGCCGGTATTAAAGTGGAAAGAGGGAGAGTTCTAAGATTTTGCATGGAACCGATAATGAGGTGGTCACAGGGGCCAAAGGGTTGTTGCCCAACACGTAGTATCGCTTGAGGGACCGAGGGCGGCGAGGGGCCCTCGATTTACAGATTACCTTACAAACACGTACGCCCCGTCAAACTCTTATCTCTTATCTCAAAACCACCTCGAAATGTCTCGTAAATAAATTGCCGCCAAACAATACCCTTAACATGTTCATTACACTTTTATATTCTATATTTCATTTATAATATTTTAATGCAGTCTTATCGTGCATTTAACATGCAAACTTTTATCCGAATAAAAGTTTAAAAGTTTAATCTTTTAAAATGATGTGGAGTTCCACAAGGCGGTATTCTTAGACCACATTTCTTCATTACCTTATTAAGTGGGATGTTTGACCACTAATTTAGAATTGATAGAAAGAGATGTCATATGTGTGATATGATTTATTAGACTCTGATGATATTTAGATCATATGTTTACCCCCCCCCCCCACGGAGAAAAGAAGGGTGAAGGTCTGAGGTGCTGAGTGTCGAAGATGCGTGTGCGGATGCTGGAACGCGAACTGTCGAGCTGTGACGTGAGTGTCGCAGATGTCGAGAAGTTCGTCGAGATTGAAGTTCCACCGATTGAGCGGGTTGATAGGTGCGAAACTGCTGATGAGTTGAGGGACGATGGTTGATGATTGATCGAGATTGAGGAGAAAAGAATTGCTGCTGCCGTAAATGGGAGATGAAGACGTGCCGGAAGCTCTTCTCGTTCTGTGTTTGTATGTTGAGAGTGTGTAAATATGTACCTTGTTGTTTCATCGCTGTGTTCTTGTTCGTCGTAGGTCACCAATTTTGGGATGTTTCATCACCGCTAATTTAGAAAAGATAGAAAGAGATATGTTGTGTGTGATGTCATTTATTAGACTCTGATGACGCTTGTGGTACCCACAAGCTGATTTAATTTTGAATGTAGATTTATAAACAGTGACCGGTTTCGGTTTCAACCATGGTATTTGGGATGTTCATTACACTTTTATATTCTATATTTCATTCATAATATTTCAGTCTTAACATGCATACTTTTAGTGGAACTATTTATACGTCGACTGTTACTTGGAGCCGTTCTTGTTTCGTTTTTCATGTCACCACAGTCGAATATAAATCGATTATTTTTACGATTATAGAGGGAAATGCGGAAAAAAGAGGAAGGTATTTCAAAGGTTTATAATTATTCCCACTCGACAAACTCATCTTGTTGTTTTACCGCGCGTGCATTCTATTGTTTTGTTAGCATTTGTGACTTTTTTAGTATCAAATATTGGATGTTATACCGTTTTTTAAGGTTAATAATTTATAAAATACCCAAAAATTATTTCAAAATCAATAAAATACAACATTAAAAATTATATTCTAGTATTGATCTTCTTCAAAGGCGTAAGCTACTTCTTTTTCTTCTTTTTAACTTCCTTAAAGAATTTTTTTAGTTTTCTTAATTCCATGCATCTAATTAACCAACCATTGACGGTCGATTAAACAATTAACCAACAATTTAATCTTAAATTAACGCTATTCAAACTATTATATTATAACCTTTTCTTTAATACGGAAACTTTTAACAGAACAAAAGTTTAAAATCTTTTAAAATGATGTGGGGTTCCACAGGGCGGTATTCTTAGGCCGCACTTCTTCATTATGTTTATTAAGCTGAGTTGATTTTGAATATATTTTTAAAAGCAGTGACCGGTTTCGGTTTCAATCATGGGATTTGGGAACGGGTCAAGAAATAAGCGTGGACGAAAATAAGTAAATATATCTTGTATGGATGTTGGGTCCGATATGGAAGGACTTCGGGTGTGCCCTACTTAAACCGCGTTTCCCCTCCGGCCCTTCAATATCTCACAAACCTTTCAGCGTTATATTTTTTTTCTTTCTCTCCTCCCCCCTTTCCACTTTATCCCGGAAAGATAAGTTGACGAAGGGACGGAGGCTCTTGTTTTATCGCCGAACCCACATTTCATATCCGCCTCCAAACCCGGGCGGTCTTATTATCCAATATTTCGGCCTTCCCCCACTTTTTTCTTTATCTCAAGTTGTGTCCGCGTGAATAATATTAACTTAAGGGATTGCTGAGCTGAAGCTTTTATGGGTTGAGACTCAAATGTACATCTTCCACCATAATTGTTACGATACGGCTAACGGCTCGAGTTAATCCCTTTTCCGCGTACATTGTCCGGAGAAGTGAAGCGAACATTTAACGGTGTCTAATAAACAAGTGTTAATACAATCCGGAGATCCTTTAACCTTCCTTTTGCATTTCCCTTGCAGTTAATCCGACTATACTTAACCCAAACCCGGCTTTACGCTTCCCCTTCACCCATTCTCATAAACATCTCGAATTAACAAAAACATTCAACAATTCCGGCCTTTCAATCTTGTGAAAAAGTGTCTCTAAATGATGAAAAATGCTAGAACGGAGTTGACCCCGACGGAAACTTTCTCAAAGTAGCGCCATCGAGGCAGAAAAAATGAAAGTCTTCGTCCAGTCAGGCAACTATTGAGGCGCTCCGGGTACGAAGGGCGAACTCAACAAAACGTAGTTTCGAGATATTCGCATTTTAAAGTTTTATGTTACGGGCGAACTCAACAGAAAAGTCATGCCCTGGAATGGGAAAAGGAGTGGGGGTTGTGGTCTAGGATGTGGAGTTCGCCCTTCGTACCCGCTCGGATATCGCAGTTAGAGCTTTGCCGCATATCGGTTTTTACGAATTTTAAGGGGAAAAAATGACGAAATCAACATAAAAATTATATAAGTGTATTCACCAAGAGGTTTAGAATCTGAAAATGAAAAAAAAAAAAAAATTTGTCTGATGTTGAGTTCGCCTTTCGTACCCGGAGCGCCTCAATTGTTCTGGAAAAGCTAAACTTTAGACATACTCGTATCTCAACCATTTTGCGAATTTCAAAATTAGCTATCAATATTTTCAAAATTACTGCTAAAGGAAGATTCTTTGAAAATTTGGTTAAAGCTGCAGAGTGTATACGTGTCAACATAATGCTGTTCGCCATAAATAGTAGAGAGTTACTGTACACCATAAAAAATCTGCAACTCAACATAAGGAAAATAGTCGAAAACGTTCACCATAATGCATTTGAACATAATACATCTCACCATAAAGAAGAGGATTAACAGTTGTCTTTTAGACATAAAATTTGTCGTTTCAACATAATACAGTTGAACTTAAAGAAAACTTTTTCGTAAACAGCCGGAAGGAAGCTCATTGCGATACCCTCCAAGGTCGGTTTTCGGGAGGTTCCACTGTAATCTAATAACATCTTGAAAAAGTTGAAAAATCTAAAGGTAAAGTGGAAAAAAAATTCTTTCCGGTCAAAAATGTAATATAAAAGCCAATAAAATGTTTGAATGAAGTTGACTAAAATTGATTTTCTTTTAAAAGTCGGGGAAGGAAAAAAGGAAAGTTTTTTTTCTGTTTCGTGTCGAAATTAAAGGGGGGCAATAAGTTAAAAGGGGAAATGGGAATGGGTTAACCATTTCGATCTCAGCCGAAAATAAACTGGATATTAGAAGCGAATTTGATTAAATCAGTGATCGAGGGAAGGAGAACATTAACCATAATTACAAGATTGACCTTTCTGCGTGTTGGTCAGCTCTTACGAGAGAGAAAAAAATTAAGCCCTAAAATTGTGGTTTTTATACGAAAAAAGCGATAAAGTTTAAAAGACTTTTTATGCGGAGGCTCAGTTGGAATCACTGTCGAGGACTAAATGGCTCGAAGCAGGGCCTTATGGTTTTAATGCAATTAACACATTGATTTAGCACTGCGAAGCCACTCTTGGTTATTTATTTTTTCAATAAATCTGCGAGGGGGAAACAGACCGATCGGAAAATCAGTGATTAATTTTCCCCGGCCCTACCGAAAAAAGTCCTCTTAAAGAGACACTCCTGACAAACAGTTTAATTGCTGTTAAAACCTTTTTAGAATCAATTTACTTAATTGGTGCCTTTTTTCTTCTTCTTTTCGTTTCGCGTTTCGTAGAAAGCCTTCAAAGAAACATCTGAAATCAATAAAAAAACACAATAACTTCTCTTTGGGGAATTTAATACTCTCTAACCTTCGAAATTCTTTCAAAGGAGAGGCCCTACATAAATTGTTGTTGTCGTCAGTTGCTTTTTTTGGTATTGCTGTTGTTGGTATCCCTGCTGTTGCTTGTTACTGTTGTTGCTGCTAGCCAGAAAAAGTGAACGCCTTGGCTTAAACCACTTGGGATAGAAATAAAGAGCGCTAACTTCTCCCCTAGAACTTCCTTTTCGTTGGTTCAGGCTTTGCTAGCCCGACCTTTATTTAAAAAACCGTCCTTCTAGGGTATCACAATAACTTCCTTCTGGCTATTTTAACGAAATTTTTTCCTTCCGATATATCGGTTCATCCGATATTTTCCTTTCGCTATATCGTTTCATCCGATATTTTCCTTCCGATATTTTATCCGGTTCATCCGATATTTTCCTTCCGATATATCGGTTCGTCCGATATTTTATCCGGTTCATCCGATATTTTCCTTCCGATATTTATCCGGTTCATCCGATATTTTCCTTCCGATATTTTATCCGGTTCATCCGATATTTTCCTTCCGATATTTTATCCGGTTCATCCGATATTTTCCTTCCGATATTTTATCCGGTTCATCCGATATTTTCCTTCCGATATATCGGTTCGTCCGATATTTTCCTTCCGATATATCGGTTTATCCGATATTTTCCTTCCGATATTTTATCCGGTTCGTCCGATATTTTCCTTCCGATATTTTATCCGGTTCATCCGAAGTTTTCCTTCCGGTATATCGGTTCATCCGATATTTTCCTTCCGATATATCGGTTCATCTAATATTTTCCTTCCGATATATCGGTTCATTCGATATCTTCCTTCCGATATATCGGTTCATCCGATATTTTCCTTCCGATGTATCGGTTCATCCGATATTTCCCTTGCGATATATCGGTTCATCCGATATTTTCCTTCCGATATTTTCGGAACATTTTATCCGCCATTCGAGGGTATCACAACAACTTCCTTTTCGTTGGTTCAGGCTCTGCTAGCCCGACCTTTTTGAAAAAAAAAAACCATCCTTCCAGGGTATCACAATAGCATCCTTCTGGCTATTTCACCGAAATTTTGGGACTTTTTAGACGGTTTTTAGGCTAAAGACCACAAATTTTCTGGCACCTGCCAAGAATTTGAATCTTCTTTGGCCGCCTAAAAATCCATTTGTAGATCAACATGACCCTACGCTATATGAGCCATTTCCAAAAACCGTTCTTTGAGGGTATCACAATAACCAGTTTTTTAAATGCGAACAAAGTTTGAGAAAATTTTTAGGACCAATAAAATGGAGTGTTTTTGGGATAAACTCTGTGGCTAAATTGACAAAAATTCGATATCAGATTGTGTGAAACAAGAAGCAATTTATTAAAGGCACATTAGAGGGTAATCATTAGTTAATGTCTCCGGGGATCATTTGTACTTGTGTCTCAGTCCTGAATGATGTCCTAGCTAGAGACTATCCCCTAAATCCACTCGCAGAAAACGTCTCTTACCTATCGCCTAATGGAAGGCGTACGGAGAAAATATAGAATTCTCAAAAATAAGACAATATATTTTTTTTATAAAGAAAGAGTAAGAAAAAAATTAAGTAAATAAGGTAGTAAATCAATCAGAGGGTGGAGTTGAGAATGGAGGGAAGCTATTGATCACCGGAACCAGGGCCAATATCGCGAGAACTTCCTGCGAACGGAAAGGAAAGTCTTCTCTTCCACTTTCAAGAGATGGAAGGAGGCACATACCATTCCGGCCTCCCCAGTGATATCCCATTCTTGAGACTACATTAAAATTTAGAGGTATCTCTCTATAATTCCATCGTATTTTTAACATATAGTTTCTTCTTGCCCTAAATCTGCAAAGGATTTCAAACATTCTTGCCCAAAAAAAAAAACCCTTGCAGGGATAAAGGACTTGCAGTTCTTCATCTTATTTCAAAACCTTCGTTAGAGGGTATCACAATAATCTTGTTCCATCTAATTCAAAACTTTTTTTTGGCCAAGATTTGCATTTTTCTTACCTTCTAAAAGTCATTTTGATCCTTTGGGGTTTGAAAGACGTCCTTCGAGGGTATCACAGTAACTTCTAGTTGGTTGTTTCGTCGGACTTCTGGGCTGAAGTATTGATCCTTTGGGGTTTGAAAGACAGAATTTAAGAAAAACCGTCCTTCGAAGGTATGACAACAGCTTTCTTTCTTTTGTCTTTTCAATTTAGGGTGTACTTATGAGTTAAATCTATCATTTTGAATCTTCAGGATTCAAATTATTGGATTCAGTTATTGGATAAAAAAAAGAGCTTTCAGCGAAAACTTCCTTAAAGAGAAGTAAAAATTTAGGAGGGGGAAGTATAAGGGAAGGGAAGTATAAGGGATAGGAAGTATAACGGAGGGAATGTGTAAGGGATGGGAAGTATAACGGAGGGCGAAGTTTTTTTGGTTCTAAGTTTCTGTTTTGGAATTTTTTTTTTTTTGGAAAAATTTTCATGGTTTTTTTTCAAAATATTTTCCAATTTTTTTTTTAATTTTTCGAGTTTTTTTCGAAAAATTTTCCGAGTTTATTTTTCAAAAAATTTTCCGAGTTTATTTTTCAAAAAATTTTACGAGTTTTTTGTTTTTCTGTCCAACTACTAGAATAACGGTGGAAAAACCGAAATAACCATCAAACTACACAGTCGAATACCGGAAATAACTATCCAAGTACCGGAATAACAGTCGAAAAACCGAAATAACAGTCAAACTACCGGAATAACGGGCGAAAAACCGAAATAAATGTCGAACTAAACGGTCGAAAAACCGAAATAATCGTCAAACTACCGGAATAACGGTCGAAAAACCGAAATAACTGTCAAACTACACCGTCGAATACCGGAAATAACTATCCAAGTACCGGAATAACAGTCGAAAAACCGAAATAACAGTCAAACTACCGGAATAACGGGCGAAAAACCGAAATAAATGTCAAACTACCTAAATAACGGCCGAAATACCGAAATAAATGTCAAACTACCGGAATAACGGCCAAAAAACCGAAATAAATGTCAAACTACCGGAATAACGGCCGAAAAACCGAAATAAATGTCAAACCACCGGAATAACGGACGAAAAACCGAAATAAATGTCAAACTACACCGTCGAAAACCGGAAATAACTATCCAAGTACCGGAATAACAGTCCAAAAACCGAAATAACAGTCAAACTACCGGAATAACGGCCGATAAACCGAAATAAATGTCGAACTAAACGGTCGAAAAACCGAAATAATCGTCAAATTACCGAAATAACGGTCGAAAAACCGAAATAACGGTCGAAAAACCGAAATAACTGTCAAACTACACCGTCGAAAACCGGAAATAACTATCCAAGTACCGGAATAACAGTCCAAAAACCGAAATAACAGTCAAACTACCGGATAACGGCCGAAAAACCGAAGTAAATGTCAAACTACCGGAATAACGGCCGAAAAACCGAAATAAATGTCGAACTAAACGGTCGAAAAACCGAAATAATCGTCAAACTACCGGAATAACGGTGGAAAAACCGAAATAACTGTCAAACTACACCGTCGAAAACCGGAAATAACTATCCAAGTACCGGAATAACAGTCGAAAAACCGAAATAACAGTCAAACTACCGGAATAACGGCCGAAAAACCGAAATAAATGTCAAAATACCGGAATAACGGCCGAAAAACCGAAATAAATGTCGAACTAAACGGTCGAAAAACCGAAATAATCGTCAAACTACCGGAATAACGGTGGAAAAACCGAAATAACTGTCAAACTACACGGTCGAAAACCGGAAATAACTATCCAAGTACCGGAATAACAGTCGAAAAACCGAAATAACAGTCAAAGTACCGGAATAACGGCCGAAAAACAGAAATAAACGTCAAACTACCGGAATAACGGCCGGAAAACCGAAATAAATGTCGAACTAAACGGTCGAAAAACCGAAATAATCGTCAAACTACCGGAATAACGGTGGAAAAACCGAAATAACTGTCAAACTACACCGTCGAAAACCGGAAATAACTATCCAAGTACCGGAATAACAGTCCAAAAACCGGAAAAACAGTCAAATTTTTCTAAATTTTTTTTTAAATTTGCGCTTTTTTTTTCTAAAAATTTTTTAAGTTTGTTTTTTTGAAAATTTTTCTATGTACTGTATCAAGATGGAAATAATGGGATTTTTCCCCAAGAGAGGTCCCTCTCGTAGAGCGTCGCGGTGGCCGCGCGTGTTAAGGCGTTAATCCCAAACACTGCGATACGGCGTTCATCAATGGGGTCCAGGGTTCAAAGCGGGCGGTCCCCAAATTGAACCCCATGTACCTAAATGAACTTTTCCGACGGAAAACACCACTGACGCGAGGGTGAAATAACCTCAGTAGTTGAAGACGCCCTCTTAAAAAAAAAAAAAAAAAAAAAAAAAAAAAAAAAAAAAAAAAAAAAAAAAAAAAAGGTCCCGCTCGTAAGGCGTGGAAGTATGAAATTTCTCCCTACTAAAATACTAAAAAATTTATTGAAATCTACTTCCTGGATTATCCATAAACCCACCTCAACGTATAACTTATACCAGGATAAGAGCCAAAAAAACTACAATAATAATTAATGTTAAAAAATGGTAATTTTTTTACACCATAAATTCTTAAAAAATATAAGGAGTAATTGGTGAAAATTTGATGAAAATCGGACTAACGTTTCGGCCGTAGCGAATTTTTTAAAATTTCAAACAGACATGTCTCCGCCATTTTTTCGAAATTCAAAAATCTCCCGTGTGTTACATTTTTGTTCACCGACTAAAGAAAATTGTCTGAAAATTGGTGAAAAACGGTTAAGTTGTTCCGGAAAATTCAACGGCCGGCCGGAACGACTGACAAAGTAAAGATCGAAAAAGATCCATAACTAATTTGACTTGAAGACCCTTTTTCAAAAACCCAACATGGAGGGTAAAACAAAAACTTCTTTAAGGAAGTTAAAAAGGATAAAAAGAAGTCGTTTTAAAAATAGAATTAAGACTTTTTTTTCCGAACGACTTGAACTGTATAAAACAGGATTAAAAATGAAGATAATCGACTTTGGCTCTTTTCATTTTCTTCCGCAGTTTGACCCAGAAAGCTTAACAACTTAAAGGATTTACAAATAAAATCGTTCTTGAAATTAGCAAATCTAATTTTTAACAAAAAAAGAGAAAAAGTCTTTTAGCGGCCGTACTGCAGTCCACCATTTAACCAAATGACAAATTACCTAAAAGACAAATCACCCGAATAAGTAAAAAGTTTTAAAAAATTAGAAGAAAACTCAAATTTTCTTTTAAAAAACATCCGACATTCCAGTAAAACTTTAGTTTTAAAAATATCGACCAATAATGACCCTAACAACCAAACGAAAGTTATTGTGATACCCTTGAAGAACGATTTTGCTTGAATTCGGTTTTTTAAACCACGAGAGGTCGCCCATACGCCCAAAATTCCAACTGAGAAACCAACGGAAAGGTATTGTGATACCCTCGAAGGACGGTTTTTCTTAAATTTCTTTGGTCAGAAGGGTCAAAATAATTAATTTCTTACCCACACCTACGCCCTAAATTTCGGAGGAAAATTCTATTGTGATACCCTCGAAGGACGGTTTTTCTTAATTTCTTTGGTCTGAAGGGTCAAAATAATTAATTTCTAACCCACACCTACCTACGCCCTAAATTTCGGGGGAAAATTCTATTGTGATACCCTCAAAGGACGGTTTTTCTTAAATTTCTTTGGTCTGAAGGGTCAAAATAATTAATTTCTAACCCACACCTACGCCCTAAATTTCGGGGGAAAAGGCTATTGCGATACCCTCGAAGGACGGTTTTTCTTAAATTTCTTTGGTCTGAAGGGTCAAAATAATTAATTTCTAACCCACACCTACCTACGCCCTAAATTTCGGGGGAAAATTCTATTGTGATACCCTCGAAGGACGGTTTTTCTTAAATTTCTTTGGTCAGAAGGGTCAAAATAATTAATTTCTAACCCACACCTACCTACGCCCTAAATTTCGGGGGAAAAGGCTATTGTGATACCCTCGAAGGACGGTTTTTCTTAAATTTCTTTGGTCTGAAGGGTCAAAATAATTAATTTCTAACTCACACCTACGCCCTAAATTTCGGGGGAAAAGGCTATTGTGATACCCTCGAAGGACGGTTTTTCCTGACCCCACCTACGCCCTAAATTTCGGGGGGAAAGGCTATTGTGATACCCTCGAAGGACGGTTTTTCTTAAATTTCTTTGGTCTGAAGGGTCAAAATAATTAATTTCTAACCCATACCTACGCCCTAAATTTCGGGGGGAAAAGGCAATTGTGATACCCTCGAAGGACGGTTTTTCCTGACCCACACCTACGCCCTAAATTTCGGGGGAAAAGGCAATTGTGATACCCACGAAGGACGGTTTTTCCTGACCCACACCTACGCCCTAAATTTCGGGGGAAAAGGCTATTGTGATACCCTCGAAGGACGGTTTTTCTTAAATTTCTTTGGTCTGAAGGGTCAAAATAATTAATTTCTAACTCACACCTACGCCATAAATTTCGGGGGAAAAGGCTATTGTGATACCCTCGAAGGACGGTTTTTCCTGACCCACACCTACGCCCTAAATTTCGGGGGAAAAGGCTATTGTGATACCCTCGAAGGACGGTTTTTCTTAAATTTCTTTGGTCTGAAGGGTCAAAATAATTAATTTCTAACCCACGCCTACGCCCTAAATTTCGGGGGAAAAGGCTATTGTGATACCCTCGAAGGACGGTTTTTCCTCACTTTGGTCAGACGAACCCCGAAGGTTCAAAATGCCTCAGTGATTGCCCCATACCTACTCAATTTTTTTTGCACAAAAAATTTTGGTGTTTTTTTTTCAGAGTAGTGAGAAATGTCTTTCACCATCGCCGAAAGGGACATCTCTACGGCAGACGGACCAATATTTCTTCCTTAATACCCTTTATTTTTCAAAAAAATTTTAATATATTCTAAGAAAAATAAATTGAATTCTAAAAAAAAATTGAAATTTCCATGAAAACCTTACTTTATACTTCCCCCTCCTATATTGTTCCTTCTCTTTACGGAAGTTCCCATCGGGGCAGGCTCTAGACAAGTACTAGACAGGTACTTATATTCATGAACAAAAAAAAATAGAACAAAAAACCTAATAAAGTTATTACATAATTTAAAAAAAATTCTCTCTATTATTTCCCAATTGTAATTTTCTTATCAGTTTTCGAGAAACTGAGACGAAAGCATAACTTATAATTGGTTGAACATAATGTCAAACTAACCCCCCGCAAACTAAATCCAGAAAACTTGTCCAATTAAACTTCCTCAAATAAAAACAAACAAAACAAAAATCAAAAGCTCAAAAATAATTGACGAAATTGCAATTAATTTTATGTTTAAAGTTTGTGCCGCTCGACTAGATCCTAATTATTCTAGTAAAATAAGAGTTTCCTTTAACGCTATTTCTTCCTCATGATTTCTTTTTATTTATCTAACCTAAATTTTTTTTCTTTGATTTTTCTTTTCATAGGAAATAAAATAATTTAATTTTTTTTATTGCAAAATAGAAAATGTAGGTAGGAAATGGGGAGTTTTGTACAACAGCAACAAAATTCCGATGCTTGATTAAAAGCTCAATGGAAAGTGACAACGTTGGGGTAGGTACGAACGTACACGTAACTATCGAATTCTAACGGTGGAACCCTCAACTATTTTTCTTCCCCTACAACCCACCCGAAAAGTGCTGCCACCTATAAAGTTGGTTCCTGAATCCTCCACTAGATGGCAGATGTATTAAAACTTTTATGGCTCGGTTATGAAATCGGTAATGATCGGTTTTCATATTTGAATGGAAGACCCTCTTCCAAAAGCCGTACATAGAGGGTACCACAATAACTTTTCTTTTTTAAAAAATAGATAACCAAAATTTTGCGTCCCTTCAAATAAAATTATAAGATTTTGATAATCAATTCAGGGGTTCATGAAGGCCTATCACCAAAAAGCGTTCTTGGGGGGTATCACAATCTCTTCCTTTTGGCTAATTTACCGGAATCAGGGAATTTTTCCAAACGATTTATTTGTTTAAGGAGGTATGATGGTTTTTAAGAGAGTTGCTTTGCAAATTTTTCGTTGTTAACAACGGTTTTCGGTTTTTCCCTTCTATCTCGGAAACCGTCGCTCAAAACGAAAAAACGTCCTAATTAAAGGTCGTAGCTACAAAATTTTCCTATAAAAAAGACCTAATTGGTTTTTTTGTCAGAGCAATACTTAAGGAGATATGAGGGTTCTTAAGTGAGTTGCTTTGTACATATTTCGTTGTGAGCAACGGTTTTCGGTTTTTCCCTTCTATCTCGGAAACTGTCGCTCAAAACGAAAAAATGTCTTAAGTAAAAGTTGTAGGTACAGATATTTCCTACAAAAATTTTTCTATTCATTATTTGCGTAAGAGCAATATTTAAGGAGTTATGAGGTTAAAGCTAATAATCCTACAGAGCCTGTCTGAAAACTTAAAACCTTCATATCTCCTAAAATATTGCTCCGACGGAAAAAACTAATAAAATATTTTATGTAGTAAATGTTTGTAGCTACAACTTTACTTAGGACATTTTTACGTTTTGAGCGACGGTTTCCAAGATAGAAGGGAAAAACCGAAAACCGTTGCTCACAACGAAAAATGTTCAAAGCAACCAACTTAAAACCCTCATATCCCCTTAAGAAATCGTTTTTTGCAAATAATTCGAAATTTCGACTAAGCTAAACGTTAGTTATTTTGACCCTACGGGATTTGGATTGCCAAAAGTGGTCATTCGAGGGTATCACAATAACTCCCTTTTGGTAGTTTCATATTTTAGCTGTGCTAACCTTACAACTCTGGGGGGACCTATTTCCAAAAACCATTCTTCGAGGGTATCACTGTAAATTGACAATTTCACCGTAATTTAAGATTTTTCAAACGGTTTTTAACTTCCTTAAAGATGTTATTGTGATACCCTCCACGTCGGGTTTTCGGGAAGGGTCTTCCAGACCCCGGAGGTTCAAATCGAATATTGATTTTTACCGATCTCTACTTTGTACGTTGTTCCGGCCGGCCGTACTTCAACCAATTATTGTCATTTGTCTCTCCTTAAAACTACAAGGGATTTTTGAGTTTATAAGAAAAAAAAGTATCAACAAGTTAGTACTAGTTACTTTTCCGATAAACATCGTGTATTCTTTTAAAACAGACCCCACTGCAGCCAACTGCCCCCCACCGCAGCCTCTACAGTTCAAGAATGTTGGAAACGTTTATCGGGAAAAGTATCGACGGCCATGTTTTTTTGTGGAATGGGTTCATGCGGTGGGGAGAGACGTTCTTAAAATTGCGAAGGGTGAGAAGAAAATGTGATAAAATATCTTCGGTATTAAAGAGTGCCCTAAGTTGGCACGTGAAAGCTTTACTTTTGTATCCGCCGAGCCGTTTATATCGAAGGTCGGATAAAAACCTCGAAAAAAACGGTTGAAAAGAAAATCACTTGCAATTTTCTGATCGAGAATTATACGTGTTTGGTTGTTCCCAGAGTTTTGAGCAAAATTTTTTAGGAAAAATTTCTGCTTTCCTATTTCTTTTAAATTTCTTAAATTGAGGCGCTCCGGGTACGAAGGGCGAACTCGACATCGGACAAATTTTTTAACTTTCTTAAAGAAGTTATTGTGATACCCTCGACGTCGGGTTTTGGGGAAGGGTCCTCCAGTTTTTTTTCATTTTCAGATTCTAGACCTCTTGGTGAATACACCCATATAATTTTTATGTTGAGTTCGCCATTTTTTCCCCTTTAAATACGTAAAAACCGAAACTTTAAAATGCGAATATCTCGAAACTACGTTTTGTCGAGTTCGCCCTTCGTACCCGGAGCGCCTCAATTACTGGATTACCCTTTATGTCTGGTTTTTAGGAAAGGATCATCCAGACCCCCTTTGGGAAAATTAATTATTACCTATCATGAGGTTGTCTGTCGTGCCGGCCGTCCGTACAAAATCTTCCTTTCGTGGGCACCTCAAAATGTTTTGAGATTTTTCAAAATTCGCAAAAATCTTCACCGAATACCTACTAGGTACTTATAATAGAGTTTTTCGGGGAATCGTAATATGCCCCTCCCGTATCCGACTCACCCAAGGTCATCGATTCGACTCAGCTGAGTCATGAACGACTCACTTCCCGACTCCTAGAAAACGTAAGGTTATATTTTAAGAAGGTTATTTTGTTATTTCGTTTAGTTTCGAGTTCGGGAATCAACTAGTTTTTCAACAGATTGGCTAAAATCGAAGAAGGAAATTGATTTCATAATTTGTAGAAGAATTTTAGAAGTTAAAATTAAAAAAAAACTATTAAGGAACCTTTATAAGTGGAAATTGGCGGGAACATTTTGGGGATAGGTAATTTCTATGTGCTGTTATAGTTAATCAGAAAAACCATGTTTCGATTCATGAATTTGCTCTAGTGAGCACATTGTGAACTATCTGAGTCGGAACGACTCCCTGAAACTGGTTTGTAAAGCCTCTACGAGAAGACCTTTCCCGTTTCGTCAGTCTTGTACGGAAAGGGCGAATTACGATTCCCTGAAACTCTGATAAATAGTGCATATTAAGGAATGACGGAGAAAAACGCAAGAAAATGTACTGTTCGGTGTACAAAATGAAACTCGGCTAAAATCTACAAAATTCAAATTCACCCTGTGGCTGAGTTTCATTTTGTACACCTAATAAATAAAAATTGTAGCAAATTTAATTCTCTATAAATTTGTACTTAATTATTTTTTTCTAGGATGCACCATTTTCGGAAAATAATTTTTAAAAAATAAATTATCTTGAAAACAGTGCGTCCTAGAGAAAAAATGAATAGAATAAAATTAAGAGAATTAATTTCCAACAGATTTTATCTAGTTCATTTTTTCAATATCTGTAACGGTTTACGATTTACAAGCCTTTAAAAATTAACCTTCTTATGGTTATACTTCAATAACTTTCTTACACGGAGAAGGTCAACTTTTGGTGGACTTTAACGCCTAAAATGTTTAAAATTTTGAAAAAATGAACTACTAGGTGTTAAACTCGGCTAAAATCTACAAAATTCAAATTTACCCTGTGGCTGAGTTTCATTTTGTACAACTAATATTATTTTTAAATTTCTCAAAAGAAGGCATTGTATTACCCTCCATGTAAGATTTGAAATAGGGTCTAGAGATGGTGCTAGTTTTTTCCTCATCATTTCACAGCCGCTTTCCAGCTTTTCACAAAGACCGAGAAAATCGCAAATTACTATTTTTGAGACTTTTGAGAGTGGGATTTTTTATTAAATATATGAGGCGCTCCGGGTACGAAGGGCGAACTCAACAAAACGTAGTTTCGAGATATTCGCATTTTAAAGTTTTATGTTACGGGCGAACACTACAGAAAAGTCATGCCCTGGAATGGGAAAAGGAGTGGGGGTTGTGGAGTAGGATGTGGAGTTCGCCCTTCGTACCCGCTCCGATATCGCAGTTAGAGCTTTGCCGCATATCGGTTTTTACGTATTTAAAAGGGAAAAAAGGGCGAACTCAACATAAAAATTATATGGGTGTATTCACCAAGAGATCTAGAATCTGAAAAAAAAATTGTCCGATGTTGAGTTCGCCCTTCGTACCTGGAGCGCCTCATACTATCCTTACACGTCTAGTTTGTTCTGGAACTTTAATTCTCACTAAGTATTGAAAAATTAGGGAGGAATTCGAGATATTCAAGCCCTTTGTTTGTTTTGTAAGGGATTAAAATGAGGGCTGAAATATTTAGGGACATTAGTCGTTAATAGTGTCGATTAGTATTCAGGTGAAGCTTAAAATGTTATTTGTTTAAGGCGCCGTGTGGATGATACCTCTTGTGAATAAGATTGAGGAAACCCCATAAGACTAATGTCTCGTTCAAGTAGTGACTGTTGTAAATCCGAAACAAAGTGGTGAGAGGGCTTTACAGTTGCATTAGCCTGATAGAAGGGGGCCCGGCTAAGACCTACGCGACGTTTCTGCATCCTCCCTTCATTTCATGCTCGATCTCCCATACACCCCAGTTCGGAAGGCTTTAACGTCCTCTAATAAATTTCGAATCTTAGTGTATGGCTAGCGGAAAATTAACTCATCCGTGCTTTTGTCTCATGGGAGCTTTATCCCTGTTTTGGTTCGAAGAATAAAAAAAAATCATCCAACATCCGATTATTTATTTTCTTTATAAGGAAAAACCTCGGTTATAACATTTTTCCCCCTCAACCGCAAAAAATCTAAGTGAATGTCTCTTATTGATATCCTTAGGGGGGTCCACAGTTGAATATCAAGGAGGCCCATTCATCAACTGTCAGCGGCGTTTTCTCCGATATTTTCATGTCGACAGCCTGGGATAAGTCGCCGTTTTAACCACGCTACATTGAACAGGAAATTTCAAAAGGTGAAAAATTTGTATTTCAAACGAAAAAAATTAACGCACTTAGGCGTTTTTAGGTTTGATTTATGCATCAAGTTTTTTCGTATTTTCAATGATAAGAACTTATAACTTTCTCAAAAAGAAGTTATTGTACGCCTGTTTTTTGGGGAAAGGGTCTTCCACACCAGTTAGAGAAGGGGCGGGTGAGCGATAAATCGCTAAAAATGGCGTTTTTTTAAGCCAAAAGACCGGGGTAAACTCTCAAAAACCTTTAAAAACGGAAGATTCTTGAAAAAAAAATCCAAAATATTTGCACAAAATGAAGATTTGTAGGTCATAAAATAGTGAAAAACGACAAAAACTTTGGTCAAACGTGCTTTCTTGGTCAAGAAAATCCCGAAATCTCGATGAAAAGGGGTTTTTTAAAATTTCCACTGAAGAAAAATCGTCCTAAAATTATGTAAAATAAAATGGGGTAGAAGAGTACCTCGGCCTAATGAGGGAGGAAAAAATTAAGTTTTTTTTTTTAAATAATCCGCCGAAAAGAATAGAATAACCCAGAATATATGTTTTTTAATGATTTTTTTTCTTCAGAAAATAGTACCTACTTTAAAAAAATTCTTTCACGATTTTTGAGAAAATTGCTCGTGGTTTTACGATTTTTTGAAAAATTGTACATAGGTACCTAATTTTTTTTACAATATTTGAGAAGTTTGTTGTTTTTTTTAATCAAAAAATTCCGAAAAATTTTCTCAAAAGCTATTTTTGTGGATAAAATAATTAAAGGGTGCCATTTTTTTTTAATTATTGTTATTATGATTATGATTATTAGATATTATTAATTTTTTGCTGAAAAAAATTAACAAAAAAGCTGTCCATAGGCAGCAGGACTAAAAATTTCATTCAGATGGTTGGTTACACCTGGAAAGTTCATAAAATCGAATTTAAAAAAAAGTACTACCTAGTTTGAAGAGCTTCCAACGAAAACTTCCTGAAGAGAAGTAAAAATATTGGAGGGGGAAGTATAATGGAGGGGAAGTATTACGGAAGGGAAGTATAAGGGATGGGGAAGTATAACGGAGAGGGAAGTATAACGGAGGGGGAAGTATAACGGAGGGGGAAGTATAGCGGAGGGGAATTTTATTTTTTTTTTTCGAAAAATTTTCCAACTTTTTTTTTTTAATTTTCCAACTTTTTTTTTGAAAAATTTTCGAGCCTTTTTTTTTTTTTTTGAAAAATTTAATTAGTTTTTTTTTCAGTGTCAAGGTAGAAATAATGGGATATTTGCCCAAGAGAGGTCCCTCTCGTAAGGCGAGAAAGTATGAAATTTCTCCCTACTAAAATGATAATTATTTCAAAATATTCGTATTTAATTAGATTCAAATTCATTGCATCCAGCTGATCTAAGTCATGTTTAAATATTTTTTAGCCATCCGCATAACATCACTATTAAGTTTGAAAACGATAGGATCAACGGTTTGGGAGATTCGCAGTTCAGGCCCTAAGTAAAGTACCATGACCGCTGGTCCGATTCAAACCGTTGACGAACTTATTGGTTTAAAAGCGCTAAATATAAAATTTCATGGTGGTCAAGTAAAAATTACACTGCAATAGCTAGATTCTGAAAGAAATACGATATGAGTAGGCGAAGGCTTTCATTTTTACGCCCTTTATAAAATTTGCAACTTTCTTTGAAAAAAATCTTCCAGATCAATATTCTTTTTTTTTTTATTAAAAAAATTATAATAAGTTTTCAGATTGTTCATGTCTTCTGAAGAAAACGGAAAAATATTCCTTTTTATACGAAAAATATTTCAATGATAGCCTTCTTGTCTCTTTCATGAGTATGGGCTAATGAGACAGTTCGAATGTCGTTTTCTTTTTATTCCGCCCTAATAAGCTTTCAATTATTCCGCCATAACGAGCTTATAAAAATATCTTTTAATACTTTTTTTTTTTCTAAAGATATTGTATTTTCTTATTATTAGATCTTTTTTTGGGGTTAATTGGTCTAGATGAATTCCAATAGAGCTCGTTAAAACTTGAAGAACCCAATTTTATTATTTATGAAGGGATAAAAATGATAACGGAATAAATTTAACATATTATATTGAATTTGTAGGTATAATTTTTATTAATTTTATAAGTTCAGGGATGTGAAAATGTTTCGTTAAATGAATAGAACGTGAAGTATTGAACCGAAAATACAAAAAAACGCCCAATGGCTATGAAAATTAATTTCTCCGAAAAAGACGTATCTACATATTTATTTTGTGTTTACAGATCTAATTTTACATTTGAATAATTTCAAAACAAAATTAATAAACACTAATGGAGGACGAAAAAGAAATAGGAAATAAAAGTACAAGCTGGCCATGAATTTGATTTCTAAATTTTGAATGGATCTTTACCTATCTCAACTTTGTCTGTGGTGCCGGCCGTCCGTCCGTAGCATTTTTTTCCGGAACACTTTATGGCCACAGTTTTCAACCGATTTTCATTAAATTTTCTTTAGTCGGTGAACAAGAAACTAACAAGGGCGATTTTTGAATTTCGAAAAAATGGCGGAGATATGTCCGTTTGAAATTTCAAAAAATAGCAGTAGCAGTAAAAAGTAGAAATTTTTTTGCATTAATTTCTCCTTATATTTTTTAAAATTTTTTGGTCTAAAAAATTATCATTTTTTACATTAATTATCATTTTAGTAGGGAGAAATTTCATACGTTTACGCCTTACGAGAGGGAAAAAAAAAGAGCTTTAAAAAAGAAACTCGGAAAATTAAAAAAAAAAAACTTGGAAAATGTTTCGAAATAAAAAAATTCCCCCATCTTTATACTTCCCCTCCCTATTACTTCCCCTCCCTATTACTTCCCCTCCCTATTACTTCCCCCCGTTGTACTTCTCCCCTCTTATACTTCCCCCTCCTCTATACTTCCCCTCCGTCATACTTCCCCCTCCTCTGTACTTCCCTCTTATACTTCCCCCTCTTATACTTCCCCTCCCTATTACTTCCCCCGTTGTACTTCTCCCCTCTTATACTTCCCCCTCCTCTATACTTCCCCTCCGTCATACTTCCCCCTCCTCTGTACTTCCCCTCTTATACTTCCCCCTCTTATACTTCCCCTCCGCTATACTTCCCCCTCTTATACTTCCCCCTCCGCTATACTTCCCCCTCTTATACTTCCCCCTCCGCTATACTTCCCCCTCTTATACTTCCCCCTCCGCTATACTTCCCCCTCCGCTATACTTCGCCCTCTTATACTTCCCCCTCCGCTATACTTCCCCCTCCGTTGTACTACCCCATCCCTTATACTTACCCCTCCCTTACACTTCCCCCTCCTATATGTTTTTCTTCTTGGTGACACCCTGCATTTAAATAAAAGAAAAGGTGTAGAAATATTGTTCTTCACGAAAAAAAGAGCTTTAAAAAGAAAACTCGGAAAATTTTTCGACAAAAAAAACTCGGAAAATTTTTCAAACAAAAAAAATTGGGAAAATTTTCTGAAATAGAAAATTTTTCAAAAAAAAATAACTTGGAAAATGTTACGAAAAAAAAAAATTCCCCTTCTTTATACTTCCCCTCCCTAATACTTCCCCCCTTTGTACTTCCCCCCTCTTATACTTCCCCCTCCGTTGTACTTCCCCATCCCTTATACTTACCCCTCCCTTATACTTCATCCCTCCTTTATGTTTTTCTTCTTGGTGACACCCTGCATTTAAATAAAAGAAAAGGTGTAGAAATATTGTTCTTCACGAAAAAAAGAGCATTAAAAAAGAAAACTCGGAAAATTTTTCGACAAAAAAACTCGGAAAATTTTTCAAACAAAAAAATTGGGAAAATTTTCTGAAATAGAAATTAAAAAAAAAAACTTGGAAAAGGTTTCGAAATAAAAAAAATTCCCCCTTCTTTATAATTCCCCTCAATAATACTTCCCCCCGTTGTACTTCCCCATTCCTTGTACTTACCCCTCACAAATACTTCCCCCGTTGTACTTCCCCCTCTTATACTTCCCCCTCCGCTATACTTCCCCCTCCGATGTACTTCCCCATCCCTTATACTTACCCCTCCCTTATACTTCATCCCTCCTTTAAGTTTTTCTTCTTGGTGACACCCTGCATTTAATTAAAAAAAAAGGTGTAGAAATATTGTTCTTCACGAAAAAAAAGAGCTTTAAAAAGAAAACTCGGAAAATTTTTCGACAAAAAACTCGGAAAATTTTTCAAACAAAAAAATTGGGAAAGTTTTCTGAAATAGAAAATTTTTCAAAAAAAAAAACTTGGAAAATGTTTCGAAAAAAAAAAATTTCCCCTTCTTTATACTTCCCCTCCCTAATACTTCCCCCCCGTTGTACTTCCCCCCTCTTATACTTCCCCATCCGCTATACTTCTCCTCTGTCATACTTACCCCTCCCTTATACTTCCCCCTCCTATATGTTTTTCTACTTAGTGAGACACCCTGCATTTAATAAAAGAAAAGGTGTAGAAATACTGTTCTTCACGAAAAAAAAAAGGGATTTCTTCTAAAAAATTCGTGTTTTCCCCCCTATCTCTAGGGTTTCATTTTAACGATTTCCTCCTCGTGAAAAGAATTTTTCTTCGGCATTCCCTTGGATTCTCATGCATCAATTTCACCCCCTAATATGTGATTTCCTATACGTGTCCTTCTCACTTTTTCCATTCAACCTCGACAAGTTTACACTTAAACAACTTTCTCCCCCTTTCCTTAAAAAGAAAAAAAAGAAATTTTTTTTGGAGAAAACCGTTATTTAAGAGGAAGAAACGCGGCAATTTAAAATAACACAAAATGAAAAACAATTCGAGAAATTCTCCAAAGCCAGATGTAATAGAAAGAAAACAAGGTTTTTCAAAGGCGGTCCCCTTCAAAAAGAAGAGATTGTTTATTGAGGGACGAATAGCGTTTTCTTTTCGATTCTTTATCCTCTTCCCAGAAATAAAATGCAATTTAAGTTTTTGAACTATTTTTACGTTTAAACCCCCACCCCCGAAAGTATATAAAAGGTAGAAGTTCCGTGGGTATTCGATAACAAATCGTTTGAAAATATGAAAGAAGTGACCCGGAAAATCAGTGGCTGAAGAGGAATATTCCCCGCGTAAAGGTTCCATATGCATCCCTTGAGCCCCCACATTCGAAAAACCATTTTATATTCGTTTTATCGTTTTTGAAGGGGAAAAGTATCCATATACGCGATTAGGAAGCTCAAAATGCATGGAGAGTGGGCGCATAGGACGAATAGTCCTACCGAGTGCGTCCGAAATTCAATTGCGACATATATGAAAGAGAGGTATCGGTATAAAGGGTGTTTCTTGGGCAAAAGACAACGTGTTTTTAGAACGACTAAAACCTGTTAAAAGATGTAAAACACCTAAACATCGAAAAAAAGGATGTTTCTTAACCTGAAAATGGAATGAAACTTCCCAAAAAGGCTGTTGAAAGCCCAAAAACCCGATGAAATCGGTGTTTCTACACCAAAAATCAAGGAAGACGACCAAAAAAACCGGTATTTAAAATGTTAATTGCCTGAACGCCTATTAAAACGGGTTTTTAGACCAGAAAATCGAAGAAAATGCCCACACCCACGTTAATAAAGATGTTAAACTCCCAAATACCTGATAAAATGGATGTTTTTAAAGCAGAAAATCGAGGAAAATAACCAAAAAGGCAGTAGAAAACTCAAAAATCCGATGAAATCAGTGTTTCTACACCAAGAAATCGAGAAAAGCGACCAAAAAACCTATATAAAAAATGTTAAACGCCTGAACGCTTATTAATACGGGTTTTATAGACCAGGAAATCGAGGAATACGCCCAAAACCTATTTAAAAACGATGTTAACGCCCATATACCAGATAAAACGGATGTTTCTAAACCATAAAATCGAGGAAAACAACCAAAAGGTTGTTAAAAGCTCAAAACCCGATGAAATCGGTGTTTCTACACCAAAAAATCAAGAAAAACCCGGTATTAAAAAATATTAATCGCCTGAACGCCTAATAAAACGTTTTTTTTTTAGACCACCATGAAATCGAGGAAAATGCCCAAAACTTGGTAAAAGAAATGTTGAACGCCTAATAAAACGGGTTTTCTAGACCAGGAAATCTAGGAAAACGCCCGAAACCCAGTTGAAAAAGATGTTAAACGCCAAATACCAGATAAAAGGGATGTTACTACTCCAGAAAAACGAGGAAAAAAAACCAAAAAGGCGGTTGAAAGCTCAAAAAGCCGATGAAATCGGTGTTTCTACACCAAAAAGTCGAGGAAAACGACCCAAAACTTGGTGAAAGAAATGTTGAACGCCTGATAAAACGGGTTTTATAGACCAGGAAATCGAGGGACACGCCCGATAAAACCGATGCTTCTACATCAAAAAATCGAGGAAAACGACCAAAAACCGGTATAAAAATGTTAAACTCCTGAACGCCTATGATAACGGGGTTTCTAGACCAGGAAATCGAGGAAAAGGCCCAAAACCCCGTTGAAAAAGATGTTAAACGCCCAAGTACCAGATAAAACGGATATTTCTAAACCAGGAAATCGCGGAAAACAACCAAAAACCTGTTGAAAGCTAAAAAAATCCGACACAATCGGTGTTTCTACACCAGAAAATCGAGAAAAACTACCAAAAACCCGGTATTAAACAATTTTAATCGCCTGGACGCCTAATAAAACGGGTTTTCTAGACCAGGAAATCGAGGAAAACGGCCAGTTGAAAAAGATGTTAGTCGCTCGAACACCTGATAAAACGAATATTTTGAGAATGGTAAAATCTAACTAACTAGGAAAAAGCTTTTATCCAGAAAAAATTATGAGAAAAGGGAAAAATGTGACATGTCTTGACAGTTCAAGTGTCAACTGTGCTACAATATCTGACAAGAAAACAGCTTCACTGGCTTCTGCGATACATATTATTCTTTTAACCTTATTACATGAGTGTTAGAAAAAAAACAAATAACTATTATGTTTAATAACTTTTTTTTTTCTTTCACAAATATACAGTTTGTTTGAATAAAATTACCGGTTATTTTCGATTATTTGTTTGTCAATACTGTCGAGAATCGTACGTTTAGAATATTAATAAATAAACGAATAACTTTTTCCATTTCATTCCTGTTAGAAGGGGGGAAAAACCTAATCGATTTGTTTATACGTGTTTTGGAAGAAGAAACTTTTTATTTTGGTAAAGAATTTCCGAGTTTCCTTCCCAAAAATCGCCGTTCATCTTTCCTCCTGCGCGAAAGCCGAAAGTAAGCATCTTGATGAACAGAAAAAAAAATAGAACTTAATTTCAAATAGATTTTCACTCGATTACTCGCAATTAAGGCCTAGAGAATCCACTGTTAATTAAATAGGGATTAAGGAGTTTACCCTCTCCAGATGACATACGTAGCTTAATGACTGGCCCATCGCTTACCATCAATAACTCCCGAACCCCCGTGGATCCTCCAAGTTTGAAACTATCTTCAAATTACTTTAAACCGATCTAATTAATTTAAACGCAACTTTGATGGGAGTTAAAAAAAAGAAAAAGAAAAAAAGGATTTTTCTTGCATATATTACTGGAGTTGATTAAAATAGGAGCTTTTTGTAGGGTCACTATACTGTTCGTGGTATTCTAATTAAAATGTTAAAACGAAGGGGGGAAATGAGCCTTAACTATGAGTCTGGGCAATGCTTTGTTCCACTGTAAGTGGGCCGGAGAGGTGGAGGTGATTAAATTAAAAAGGGGAGCTCCATCGCTAAAGCCTCTTAAGAGAAAATTCTGAATTTCCACCACTTCTCAGGTTCTCCGAAAAAAAGGAGAGAGAAAAAAAAAAAAAAGATTGCTATGACTTAATTTTATTTTTTTCAAATAATACAGCTCCCTAAATTCTTATCGAATCCATTCTCTCCCCCAGGAGAAGTGTTTAACACGTTTATTTGCTTCGGTCCTTTCAAAGTTTGTTTGAGTGTAGTTTGCGGGTAGATCCAGGGGAATCCCATTTCCAAACTTAACATTAACTTCCCACTCGTGCGAACTCTCAACGATAAAGGACCTTTTAAATGACCCTCCTTTTATTAAAAAAATACGCAAATTTCAACTAGGAAATGAAATTTTTAAGAGTCCTAAAACTGCGATATTGTCTCTCCCTCAGATGGTTTGCTGAAGTGGGTCTTTCGGACCCCATAGGGTCAAAACCAGTGTTGGGCGTAATCGTAATCGCGATTACGATTGCGATTGTAGCAAGTTTCTTAATTACGATTACGATTACAATCGTATTCGTATTTTTTTCTGCGATTACGATTGTAATCGCACTTTTTTAACGATTACAATCGTAATCGTATTATTTTTCTGCGATTACAATCGTAATTGTATTTTTTTTTTCTGCGATTACCATTATAATCGTATTTTTTTCTGCGATTAAAATCGTAATCGTATTATTTTTCTGCGATTACAATCGTAATTGTATTTTTTTTTCTGCGATTACGGTCGTAATTGCATTCAAAATGAAATACATAATTTATATTGACACAACTAAATTTAATTATTAATACCGTCATTGAAAGCAATTTGGTCAGGTAATCTCAGTAAAAATGTCATCTACGAGCCGTAAACGCTAACGAAAATACGATTACGCCCGTAATTGCTAAAAAAAATGCGATTACGACTGTAATCGCAGAAAAAAAACGATTAAAATGGTAATCGCAGAAAAAAATACAATTACGATTGTAATCGCAGAAAAAAAATACGATTACGATTTTAATCGCAAAAAAAAAATACGATTAAAATGGTAATCGCAGAAAAAAATACAATTACGATTGTAATCGCAGAAAAAAAATACGATTACGATTTTAATCGCAGAAAAAAATACGATTGTAATGGTAATCGCAGAAAAAAATACAATTACAATTGTAATCGCAGAAAAAAATACGATTACGATTGTAATCGTTGAAAAAAAAATGCGATTACAATCGTAATCGCAGAAAAAATACGAATACGATTGGTATCGTAATCGGAATTACTTAATTACTACGTTATCGTAATTAAGAAACTTGCGATTACAATCGTAATCGTAATTGCGATTACAATCGATTACGATTACGCCCAACACTGGTCAAAACTTCCCTGATTCTGGTCTTTTTCTGACCTCAATTTTCATAATTTTTTCTCCTTTTATCATCACACCGATAATTTTATTTCAAAAACAAGAGATCGCACTTTCCTAAAATTACTTTCCTATATTTGAGAACTAAAAATCGTCGGAAAAATTTTAACAAAAGCTAGTTCTCGTTCTGTCGAGAATGCCTATACGGTCTTGGGAGCAGCTTTTCCAAAAAAATTTTCCTTTGGAAAATGGAAAACTTACTTTTTGACTAAAACATTTTTTCCAAAAAACCCGCAAGCCATTTTGTAGGTTCTGATGAGTTCTTTCCAAAAACATATTATATAAGAAAATCAAATGAATAGTTTCGTCGTAATCCTTTTACAAAGATTTGGAGGAAATGCCTCGACGGATTTTTGCCTTCCAGACCCCGCGTTTTAGGTGAAATTTTTAACTTTCTTCAACACTGTTATTGCCATCCCTTGACAGATTTCTGCCTTCCAGACCCCGTGTTTTTGGTGAAATTTTACTTTCTCATACACTGTTATTGTCATACCCTCGACGGATTTCTGCCATCCAGACCCCGTGTTTTGAGTGAAATTTTTAACCTTCTTAAACATTGTTATTGTCATACCCTCGACGGATTTCTGCCATCCAGACCCCGTGTTTTGAGTGAAATTTTTAACTTTCTTAAACATTGTTATTGTCATACCCTCGACGAATTTCTGCCATCCAGACCCCGTGTTTTGAGTGAAATTTTTAACTTTCTTAAACATTGTTATTGTCATACCCTCGACGGATTTCTGCCATCCATACCCCGTGTTTTGGGTGAGATATTTAACTTTCTTAAACATTGTTATTGTCATACCCCCGACGGATTTCTGCCATCCAGACCTCGTGTTTTGAGTGAAATTTTTAACCTTCTTAAACATTGTTATTGTCATACCCTCGACGGATTTCTCCCATCCAGACCCCGTGTTTTGAGGGAAATTTTAACTTTCTCAAACACTGTTATTGTCATACTCTCGACGAATTTCTGCCATTCCGACCCCGTGTTTTGAGTGAAATTTTTAAATATTTAACTATCTCGAACACTGTTATTGTCATTCCCTCGACGAATTTCTGCCATTCAGACCCCGTGTTTTGAGTGAAATTTTTAAATTTTTAACTTTCTCAAACAATGTTATTGTCATACTCTCGACGAATTTCTGCCATTCCGACCCCATGTTTTGAGTGAAATTTTTAAATTTTAACTTTCTCAAACAATGTTATTGTCATACCCTCGACGAATTTCTGCCATTCCGACCCCGTGTTTTGAGTGAAATTTTTAAATTTTAATTTTCTCAAACACTGTTATTGTCATACTCTCGACGAATTTCTGCCATTCCGACCCCATGTTTTGAGTGAAATTTTTAAATTTTTAATTTTCCAAACACTGTTATTGTCATACCCTCGACGAATTTCTGCCATTCCGACCCCGTGTTTTGAGTGAAATTTTTAAATTTTTAACTTTCTCAAACACTGTTATTGTCATAGGTACTCTCGACGAATTTCTGCCATTCCGACCCCATGTTTTGAGTGAAATTTTAAAATCTTTAATTTTCTCAAACACTGTTATTGTCATACCCTCGACGAATTTCTGCAATCCAGACCCCGTGTTTTGAGTGAAATTTTTAAATTTTTACTTTCTCAAACACTGTTATTGTCATACCCTCGACGAATTTCTGCCATCCAGACCCCGTATTTGAGTGAAATTTTTAACTTTCTTAAAAATTGTTATTGTCATACCCTCGACGAATATCTGCCTTCCAGACCCCATAGGGTAAACGTAGTTATCGATCATGACATCCGCCAAAAATGGCGGAGAAAAAAAAAAACTTCTTCAGCCCTCAAGTAGGGGCCTCAGCCTTTTTTTATGTTTTTAACCCCTCAAGAGAATTTTATGTCTGAAAAAAGCAGATAATAAGATAAGTTGTTGGGAAGAAAGATAAAAAAAGAAAAAATAAAATGTTAACGTCCTCACCTACACGTGATAAAACAAAACCGTCAAAATCCTAGAAAACGTGAGCTATTTTTTCCGTTATGAAATATCAACTCATAAAGTTTTTTTTATTTAAAAATTCTTTTTTTAGTTGTACTTTTTAGCGTACTTTAGGAAGTAATTGAGGTTGCTTTTTTTATTGCTGAGCACATGTTTGAGATTTTAAAATTAAAAACGAGGAGGGGAAATCCCTAAAAACGTATTTTATAAGGTCTGTCGTTTTAGTTCAACTTCCCCTGAGTAAACTTTTAATATTTAACGTTTCAATCTTGCTTCATCAGGCAAGCCTAAAGGTGGGGTTAAAAAAAAAGAGAGATAGAAAAAATAAGGTAAAAAGTATTTCATTTTTCCCTTTTTGACATAAGATATATGAAGCTTCCTTATGGCTTATCTAAAGTTTAATACGGGATTAAAATTTTTCAATCCGCGGGTATTTGAGCTTCTTTTTCCTCTCTCGGGTGTGGAATACATTTCACTTGAACCCTTGAACTCCTTTAAGTTTTATTAGGTTCCCCGCTCTTTTTCTTTTTCTCCCGCTGGGCTAAGATAAAAGAGAAACGCCAACGGGGCCCAAAGCAATCTTTTTTCGGATTATATGAGATTTTAGGATTTAGTTTTTTAAAAAAGCCAATTATTTTCTTCTCTTTGGATTTAGAAAAGATGCTTTTTCGTTATCCTTTGATTTCCTTTTCATAAAATTTACTTGAAAAAGTTCATCAGACTATAAAGGGAAAAACAAACTTGTGATATATAAGTATAAAATTATGTTTATGCCTCAATGAATTCTTTAAAGTTATCTCTTTATTCAGATTTTTCATCTTTAAAAAAAAATAAATTAATATACAGGGTGGAAACTTGCTAGTGCCCCTCAGGATAAACCAATCAAAATAGAGAAAAAAAGTTAAATTGTAACCCCCCTCATTTTGGGTCTAGTTTTTGAATTTTTGTTTTTGGCAGCATTCCGCCACCCTCAAAAAGTTAATTTTTCTATATCACTTGAATATCTCCGGTGAAAAAAAAGTTAAAGTACAACCCCCCATAATTTTAAGCGTAGATTACGCAAAAACAGTTTTTCGATTGCGCATGCGCAGAACGTCCAAAACGCGAATTTCTCTTTAAAACGGCCAAATCGTCCTTTACTTAAATAGGAACCCCTATTTTTGATTGGAGATTCGGGTTCTACAGACAATTTCACGTAGAATACACTCTTTTATGTTTTTTCAAAGCTTTATTTCTATTCAAAATTAATAAACTCGCCATGACGAGATCCTAGCGAAACTGCTTCCATTCTTTAACCTGTAACTTTTAAAAAAGTAAGGTTATTGTAAGTAAACATTGGTCTCCCGGGCCCCATGGGGTTCCCCAGAACCTATGGGGCCAAAAGACCCATTGCATTCCAAGTTGTAAATTTTAGAAAAATAAGGCTATTGTAACTTGGGGCTCTCTGGACCTTTGGGGCCTCCCAGACCCATTCCTTGTTCATGACTATGGGTCTTCATGACCCCATGTGGCCTCCCAGACCTCTGGGGGTCATAAATACAACACCCCATGGGTTACAATCGCTTTATTTTTCCAAAATTTTCAACCTGGAAAACGATGGGCCTTTTTGACCCCATAGGGTCTGGGAGACCCAGTGGGCGGGGGCCCCAGTGTGCGGGAGACCAACGATTGGTTACAATAACCTTACTTTTAAAGAAGTTACAGCTTGAAAAATGGATATCAAAGGATATCATCATAACGGGTTTATTTATTGATTCAGAATAGATAAAAAAAACTTCGAATAAAACATGAAAAGGGTGTTTTCTACGTGAAATTGTCTGTAGAATCTGATTCTGCAATAAAAAATAAATTTGCGCTTTTTTCTTTCCGAAAAATTTTCTAAGTTCCTTCTTCTTGTTTCTAAACAACAAGGTAGAAATAATGGGATTTTTACCCAAGAGAGGTCCCTCTCGTAAGGCGTGGAAGTATGAAATTTCTCCCTACTAAAATGATAATTAATGTAAAAAAATGAGTTTTGTTTAAACCAAAAATTTGTAAAAAATATAAGGATTAATTGGTGAAAATTGAGTGAAAATCGGACCAACCGTTCGGACGCAGCGATTTTTTTAAAATTTCGAACAGACATATCTCCGCCATTTTTTCGAAATTCAAAAATCAACCTCGTTTTTGTTCACCGACTAAAGAAAATTTGGTGAAAATCTGGGGAAAATCGGTTGAAAACTGTGGCCGTAAAGTATTCCGGAAAGAAATGCTACGGACGGAGGGCCGGACGGCCGGCCGGCATCACAGACAAAGTTGAGATCTATCAAATATGAGTGCTATCCCACTTCTGATATCGGTAATCCCACTTCTGATATCGTTTATCCCACATCTGATATCGTTTATCCTACATCTGATATCGTTTATCCCACTTTGATATCGGTTATCCCACTTTTGATATCAGTTATCCCACTTCACAAACAACAATATTCGATTTGACCCTCCAGGGTCTGGAAGACTCTTCCCCAAAAACCCGACTTCGAGGGTATCACAATAACTTTTTTAAGGAAGTTAACAAGATTTTCGATTTTATGCCCAAGAAACTCCTTTCATTCCTTCCTCCAAATTTTTAGACCAAAAAATCGGTTTCCATGGGCCAATTCTAAAAAGACCACATTTTCCCCCAATTTTGGGTCTTTTGATCTAGTTTTTGAGTGTGCAAATCAGTACACTTTTAAAAGGTTTTTTTTAAATTATTTTAATTTGCCTTGAAAATCTATTTTTGGCAATTTTCACACATTTTTTTTTTCGGCTTTACTGCCATTTTTACAGAAATGAATTTTCCTCTATTTTTCAGCACTTTTGTTGTAAAAAAATCTCTTTATACAGGATTTTATATTCGACCCTACGGGCTTCGAGAATAAAAAATAATTGAATTATGATCTATTTGATTATCTTCGACTTTTCTTTTAGTTGGGAGGCCGACAGGGGATTCAACGGCCCGGAATTCGAGAGTCGATAACAAGCGCCTATACACCACGATCGCACAACAAATCCTGAAAAAAAAAAAGTTTCAACGAAAAGTTGGCCTAATTTAATTTTATGTCTTCCAACTCTTAATTTCGTTTGGGACTTCTCAAAAAAATAAGCCGTTCTTTCCGTGATCGTAATTAAGGTGGCGAAGTATTAATTTCATTTTTGTCGCCATTTTAGTCGAAAAATTTTGCTTCTTTTAGTTTTTTTCCCCTATTTTTTAAAAAATTGTTGGTTGGAACAGCCCCGTAATTCGTTCCCTATGGTATTAACTTGAGCCATTATCTGATCCTGCAATCACGAAACATTTGTAAATTACCTGTTCGAACAATCAGGGCTTAAATCGCCCACATAAAAAAATTAATTAATTTACCCAAAATAAAAACGGGGAGGTTTTGAAATAGATGAAAACTTCAGACCTGACAGAGTGATGCATATTGATGGAGACCATTAGAAACCCGCATGACGGGAATGTGTGGCCGGACGGTCGGTTTCAATTATGCACCTCGTATACTGCCAATATTCGGCAACCGAACGACCCTAAAATCCAACGTTTCAAACACAAAATTAAATTATTTCCAATTTCAACGAGGATTATTTATACCCAGAAGATTTGGAAGAGCTATATTTAAAACATCCTTCGACAGCAGCCAGAAAAAGTTACATCAACTTCCCCGCCGGCGATATAGACTGTAGAAAAAGAGAGATGAAACGCCCTTACTCCCGTTTTTAAAGCTCCCCTTGGTGGCGTCTCGAAATTCTTTTTACCAGGGATAACAGAAAATTAACAAAATTTTGAAGGAGGAAGCCCTGCGAAGAGCCTATAAACAAGCATCAAGTTTTTTGTTCATAACTTTTGTGATACCCTCCACGTCGGGTTTTTGGGAAGGGTCTTCCAGACCCCGGAGGGTCAAATCGAATATTTATCTTTACCGATCTCAACTTTGTCTGTGGTGCCGTAGCATTTTTCCGGAACTCTTTACGGCCTCAGTTTTCAACCGATTTTCACCAAATTTTCGTACAAACTTCTTTAGCCGGTGAACAAGAATGTAACGAGGGCGATTTCTGAATTTCGAAAAAATGGCGGGGATATGTCTGTTTGAAATTTTAGACAATTTGCTGCGGCCGAACCGTTGGTCCGATTTTCACCAAATTTTCACCAATTACTCCTTATTTTTGTGAAAAAAATTGCCACTTTTTTATTATTATTTTTTAGTAGGGAGAAATTTCAAACTTCTACCCATTACGAGAGGCACATCCCTAGGCCAAAGAGTCCATTATTTCTACCTTGACACTTAAAAAAATTTTCGAAATAAAGAACTTAAAAAATTTTTCAAAAAAAAAGCGCAAATTTAAAAAAGAAACCCGAAAAATTTATAAAAAAAAACTCGGAAATTTTTCAAAAAAAAATTCCCCCTCCGTCATACTTCTCCCTTATACTTTCCCCTCCATTATATTTCCCCTAACTTATACTTCCCCCTCTGTTAAACTTCCCCTAACTTATACTTCCCCCTCCGTCATACTTCCCCTCCCATATGCTTCCCCCTCCGTTGTACTTCCCCTCCATTATACTTCCCCCTCCTATATTTTTTTTCGTGTTGATGGGTGTTGTTAATGGGTTAAATCTTTCAACTACACTGGCTATAATTGAAAGGATGCTCTGTGCAAAATTTCAAGTCAATCGGTCCCCTGGGTAGCTGAATAAGAATAAGATGAAGTGAAAGGTAACAGTGAAAAAGGTTTTTGAAGTACTATATCGCAGCACCCTGTATACCAATCGACTTCAAATTTTCAAAAGTTACTCATATTAAACCAGAAAATACCTGTAAAAAATTTGAAGTTGATAGCTATGTTTACAGGGTGCTGAGAACCAGATACCCGAAAAACGCAAATAATGATGTCCAGTAAACATACTCGTTCGTAATTTTTACGATTTCCAGTTTTAAAATGAGGATTATTATACCCAAAAGATTTAGAGGGGCTATCTTTTTTAAAATTTTATTATAATCTTTCAAAAACACTCAAAAAATCCTTCTACAGTAGCCAGAAAAGTAATCAACACTTACCCGCTCTCCGATGTACACCGTTGGAAAAAAGGAGTGAAGAAGAGCGCTGAATCTCGTTTTGAAAGCTCCCCTTGGTGGCGTCGCGAAATGCTTTTTATCAGGGATAACACAGTTTTTAAGCATAGCACTTCATAGAAAGATTTAGAGGGGCTATATTTCATAAAATTTTATTCTTATCTTTCAAAAACACTCACAAAGTCCTTCTACAGCAGCCAAAAAAGTAATCAACACTTTCTCGCCCTCCGATGTACACTGTTGAAAAAAAGAAGAGATGAAGATCCCATAGTCCCGTTTTGAAAGCTCCCCTTGGTGGCGTCGCGAAATTCTTTTTTTTTTTCAGGGATAACACAGTTTTTAGAAAATTTATAGAATTTTGAAGGAGGAACCCTGCGAAGAGCCTGTAACAAGCATCAAGTTTTTTGTTCATAACTTTATTTTTGGGTAGAAATAACGCGTTAAATCTTTCAACTACACTGGCTATAACTGAATGGAAGCTCTGTGAAAAATTTCATGTCAACGGTCCCCTGGGTAGCTGAACAAGAATAAGAAGAAGTGCAAGGTAACAGTGAAAAAGGTTTTTGAAGTACTACTCGTATATCTCGGCACTCTGTATATCAATCGACTTCAAATTTTCAGAAGTTACTCATATTGAATCAGCAAATACTTGTAAAAAATTTGAAGTTGATAGCTATACAGGGTGCTGAGATCCTGATATCCTAAAACGCAACTCGTGACGTCTAGTATACAGGTACCGTTGGTACTTTTTTTGCAATATATAATTTATATTTTATAATTGACGAGGAATATTAACATTCAAAAGATGTAGAGGGGATATATTTTGTAAAATTGTATTATATTAAACCTTAGTGGGTCAGTAGATATACCAACGGCGTCAATATTTAAACAGCGATGATAAGGAAAGTAGTTGAAAAATACGAAAGGGGAGGAAAAAAAAAAGGATAAGAGCCCGAAAGAACGGCTTTGCGACAGGGTGAGTGGAGAAGGAGCTTTCACAAAACATCAAGTAAACCACTTCTTGCGCCGAACCCCTCAACCCTGGCGAGAACCACTGTAAATTATTGAAGCTCGTCAGAAGGCGAGATTGGCGTACGTGCTCCCTTTTCTGGGACCCTTTTCCATCTTTCCGTCTCTCTTTTCCCTTATGACCCGAAACTTTTACATGTTATCAGTAGCCTCATATACATCTCCCCCCCTTCCCCGCACTTAAGTATATGTACTTCCTTCCCCATATCCCACAGGTGAGTTTATCTTTTATCACCCCTTCAACTCCCCTGACCCTTCTAAATTTATTCACTGTTTTCTTTTCAACATTTTTTTTTAAACTCTTTTCCTCACTTTAAATTTCCAATTTACTATTTTAACTTCTATTGTGATACCCTCGACGTCGGGTTTTTGGGGAAGGGTTTTCCAGACCCCGGAGTGTCAAATCGAATATTGATCTTTACCGATCTCAACTTTGTCTGTAGTGCCGGCCGGCCGTAGCTTTTTTTCTGGAACACTTCTCGGCCACTGTTTTGAACAGATTTTCACTTCTCACAATCTTCTTTAGTTGGTGAACACGAAAGTAAATACAGCGACGAAAAATGGCGGATATATGTCTGTTTGAAATTTTAAAACTGCGCTGCAGCCAAACCGTTGCAGTTGGTGCGATTTTTACCAAATTTCACCAAATACTCCTCATATTTTTTACCAATATTTGGTGTAGTAAAACAAAAATTTTTTTTTTCCGTTTTTTTAGTAGAGAGAAATTTGATACGGATGGACCTCCCTTAGCCAAAATTCCCATTATTTCTACCTTGACATTTTGAAAAATAAAAAAAAAACCTAAATTTTTTTTGAAAAAAAAAAAAAAAAATTATCCAAAAAAAACTTAAAAAATTTTTCATAAACAAATACTTAGAAAATTTGTTAAAAAACTTGGAAAAAATTTAATTTTTTCCCCTCCTTTAACTTTCCCTTCATTATACTTCTCCCTCCTTTATACTTGTCTTCCCCCTTCTTTATACTTCTCCCTCCTTAATACTTCCCCCTCCTATATTGTTCCTTCTCTTTAATGAAGTTCCCTTTCGGGGCCGGCTCCAGACTAGTATTTCATTTAAACTTAATGATAATAATTCAGGATTAAAGTTTATCTCGTTGGTCTAACAACGCATTGTACACACAAAGCTAATTAAACTCAAGGACAGCTAGTCTTTCCAAGTTAAACCATACTAGTAAATCAATCTCCGCCGCTTATAACACTAAATAAACAAATTGTATTAAGGTTTATTATTTCAAGATTGAAAATTCAAGCTTTCCTTTCTCAAATGGAAAACTCCGGGGTCTGATTGACCCTTCCCCTAAACTCGACGTGGAGGGTATCACAAAACATCTAATAAATCACCATAACTTCCTTTTAAAATGGGGTTTCTCAGTCAAAAACCAAGGAAAACTCCCGAAAATCCCGTAAATTAGGGTTTATCTGTCTAAAATCCGAGAGATATACATTAAGATCCTGTAAAAATTGGGTTTCTCTGTCAAAATAAAGAAAAATAATTTAAAAAAACCTATTGAAACATTGTAAAAATGGTATTTCTCAGTCAAAAAATCTAGTGAAAATGGGGTATTTATCTCAAAAAACCCAGAAAAACACCTGAAAATCCTGTATAATTAGTGCTTCTCTGTCGAAAAACGAGGAAAACACTTGCAACCTTTAAAAAAATTTTTTTTTGCCCAAAAACAAATGAAAATTACCAAAAGTTGTGGTAAAATTAGGGTTTATCTGTCTAAAAACCGAGGAAAAAAAGCCTAAAGATCCTGTATAAATAGGGTTTCTCTAAAATATTATAACTTCCTTAAAGAAGTTATTGTGATACCCTCGACGTCGGGTTTTTCGGGAAGGGTCTTCCAGACCCCGTAGGGCCAATTCGAATATTCAGGTATTTTTTTATTTTATTTTGTTTGGTAGGTAAATCATTGGTAGGTAAATCTTGTTATTGGGTTGAACTATCCAAACTAGTTTTTCAAATTTATTCCTTTATTTTTGGCAATCGATTTCGGGCGCCTATCATCGCCCCTCCTCAAGCCTGTCACAAAAACAATACTATTTAATTTATTATGATTGAAACTATTGATGATACTATTAAGCATAAAATTATTTAAAAAGTTAAAATTAAGTTTGAAAGTGAATTGTTTAAAAAAATATAATAAAAATTAATTACCGCTTAAAAATAAATTTGTTGTTTTTCTTTCTTTCCTTTTACAACCTTTCAAATGGTTATCATCTAATCATGTATGTCACCTTGTTGTTATTCCTATCAATGCATTTCTCTTTTTCACAATTTGTACAATAAATATATTACTTTAAGCTTTATTTTCTTATCCTTACCTATAAATAAGTAATTAAACAATTTCAGCGTTAACAATGATCTTTTTCTTATTTACAATATCACTTGGTTTATAAACTATTGACTAGAATTTTATTGATAAATTACTCTTTCATTATCACAATACAGTATCACAACTTATTTTTATGCATTTTAGGTAGTTCGAGGTTTGACTAGATTGTTTTTTCTCTGACTTTACTTGACTAGACCTTTATAATACTTAATAGCTAGAGATTCATGTGGGTTTTTTTTTTTTTTTTTTTTTGATTGCCAAAAATAAAGGAATAAATTTGAAAAACTAGTTTGGATAGTTCAACCCAATAACAAGATTTACCTACCAATAATTCGAATATTGATCTTTACCGGTCTCAACATTGTCTGTGGTGCCGGCCGGCCGTCCGTAGCATTTTTTTCCAGAACACTTCACAATTTTCAACCGATTTTCACCAAATTTTCACCAAATTTTCTTTAGTCAGTGAACAAGTAACTAAAGAGGCCGATTTTTGAATTTCGAAAAAATGGCGGAGATATGTCTGTTTGAAATTTAAAAAAATTCGCTGCGGCTAAACCGTTGGTCTGATTTTCACCAGTTACTCCTTATATTTTTTAAGAATTTTCGGCGAAAAAAAAAATGATTTTTTAAACAATAACTAATAATTATTTTTTAGTAGGAAGAAAATTTACTCTTCCAACCGCTAAGACAGGGACCTCCCTTGCGCAAAAATCCCATTATTTCTACCTTCTACCTTCCCCGAAAATTTTTCGAAAAAAAAAAAAAAATAAAAAAATCGAAAAAATAAAACTTCCCCCTCCGTTATACTTCCCCCTCGGTTATACTTCCCCTCCCATATACTTCCCTCTCCTATATTGTTACTTCTCTTTAAGGAAGTTTTCGTTGGAAGCTCTTCAAACTATGTAGTACTTTTTATTTTATTAAACCATGCAAAAATGATGAGATTTAGGTGTCAAAAACCCAAGATAAACTGTAGAATCTAGTAGAATTATTTACTTAGAATCTAGTAAAAATTAGATTTTGCTTTAAAAAAAATAATAAATAAATAAAAAATAAAAAATAAAAATACTCCCGATACATAATAATGTAAACCATTACGTTATCAAAAATGAGGAAAAATCCTGAAATCCAGGATATCCTTTATAATGAGGGTTTTAAATTTTATCCACTCACAAGCAAATCTCGTCTGATGAAACGACATTTCTATTTATTTCCTAAGAAAAGATCGTTTGATACCAAACGTAAAGGGTTGATTTTTTTCCTCTCGCAAGCAAAACACGTTAGATTATACAGGGTGTTCATTCTTCCACAATTACGAACTGAGGTAGGTCCCCTATTTACGCCTCCCATGCGAATTCTCTTTAGCAAATTGGGTTTCTTGAGAATTTCATTATGTTAAAATGACTTTCGTTTAAATTGTAATAAAAAGTGGTATTGTTGGAAAAAAAGAGCGTTATAAAAAACGCATTTAATTTCTTTTCTCTCTAATTTCACGGGAGGGAAAGTTTTTTATCAAGGCAGTATTATAATTCACGAAATTCTTTCGGGGCTGTCATAGGGTAGGCTCTTAAAGTTTATTAAGAGATATTTGAAGTGAACTACCTTTCCCCTCTTCTGTTAACCTCGGACCATCCTTTGAGCTAACCTAAAAGAATGCGAACGTCACCGGAATTTCGGACGAAAAAGTTGGAGCCTTGTATTTTATCATCTACATTTTTATCTTGGATAAAAAGGAAAAACTGCTCGTTGGAAAAGAAGAAAATGGCTCCACCAGTTGCCTCTTTTGGGATACATAAGTGAGTGAGAATAATATTATTAAAGAAACTCCTGGAGCATGCGCAGAAGGATTTGGACTTCAGATTTGACGGACAAACGAACGACGTCAAAAATATGCCTTAGAAATCCTTCTGCGCATGCTCCTGGAGTTTCTAACTGATGTTGGAACAAAGCTATTAAAAATCAATTGGGAACTAAGTGGAACTTGATGTTCCAACATGTCACTTTTCGCTTGAGTTGTTTAACCCCTGGAGCATTTTATCTAAAAGTGATTTTTCATTTTTGAAGAAGGAGGGAGATAAAAAAAATTGTTTTTTCTCATTCAACGAGAGCTTTAAGTTATAAAGGTCGATTGAAATTTTAACAGAGACCCTTTCCCCCCTTTTAAAATGTAAAAGAGGTCTCGACGGAGTAACTCGTCGCGGTAAACGGAGGGTTGGGAGACTCCTTCGAGAGCTCTCGAACTATAATTGCAATTTAACATGTCTCTTCCTCGTTTCCACCGCGCGCCCTTCCTTCCTATATCCTCGAATGTCTTGTTGTTTGCTCGATTGAAACTGAATTGAATTGTCAGTCACTTGATAGGCTTGTAGGGGGAGGCGACTCTCGAATGCCGTTTGATTGAAGTCGAAATAGTTTGGTGTATGCGCCTCCGGAGATAATGCAACAATCATCCGCTACAAGAAAAGCAATTTTAAAAATCGATTATAGATTTCTACTTGTCATTCATATCTAGGAACGCGACAAGCAAAATAAGCGCCAAAAGTACGAACGGTTATATCACGATTTGCGATTTTTCGGGTATCTGGATCCAAGCACCCTGTATACCGATCGACTTCAAATTTTATACAGATCTTCTCTGATTCAATATGAGTAAATGCTGAAAATTTCAAGTCGATCGGTATACAGGGTGCCCAGATATAGAACTCTGAAAACCCGGTTTTTCGCGTTCTCCTTCTTCCCGTTCAGTTAGCCAGGGATACAGCCTCACCTAGTGGACCGATAAACTTGAAATTTTGCACAGAGCTTCCTTTTGACTTTCGCCATTGCCTTTTGAAGGATTTACCCCCCCCCCCCCCCAAAAAAAAAAGTTAGGAACAAAACTGAAATTTTAGGGTACGTTTTTAGGGTACTACCCTGGAGGACTAAACTTGAAATTTTGCACTCTATTTATAATGTGTCTAAATATATAACCTCTAAGAGACTTTTCAATAGTTGATAATTTAAACTACAAAAATTTGTGATATCGCTATCAAAAACAATCTGTGTAAAAAACCCCTTCTCGCAAAAACCCTTCTACAGCAGCCAGAAAAAGTTATATCAACTTCCCCGCCCTACGATGTACACTGTATACTAGGAGAGATGAAGCGTCCGTACTCCGGTTTTCAAAGCTCTCCTTGGTGGCGTCACGAAATGCTTTTTATCAGGGATAACGCAAGAAAATTAACAGAACATTGAAGGAGGAAACCCTGCGAAGAGCCTGCAAATAATCATTTTTCTGTGGTTTTAAACCGTTCTACAACATAGCATCTAACAAATCAGCAATCACTTGATCAGGAAAACTTTTTCGGAAAAACTGCTCCCAAGACCGTATGGGCATTTCCAAAATAAGGAGAACGAGCTTTTGTAAAAAAATTTCCGATGATTTTTAGTGCTCAAATATTGGAAAGTAATTTTAGGCATCTTCCATCTCTGTCTAAAACTTGGTTGAATTTTGTGGTCTGATCCGCCTTAATATATTTCGTCGCGTTAGTTCTAACACAGGATAAGTCATTTTTTATCAATTTTGAGTTAGGCATTCTTTCTGATGGTAAATTTTGCGGAGAATCGAATTCCGTTGGTAGTTTAATCATATTACCAACAGAAAACTCGTAGTTCTGTGTAAAAATCTGTGTAAAAAAAAAAACCCCTTCTCGCAAAAACCCTTCGACAGCAGCCAGAAAAAGTTGTATCAACTTCCCCGCCCTGCGATGTACACTGTAGACTAAGAGAGATGAAGCGACCGTACTCCGGTTTTCAAAGCTCCCCTTGGTGGCGTCACTAAATGCTTTTTATCAGGGATAACACAAGAAAATTGATAGAATATTGAAGGAGGAAACCCTACGAAGAGCCTGCAAATAAGCATTTTTTTCTGTGGTTTTAATCCGATCTGCAACATAGCATCTAACAAATCAGTAATCACTTGATTAAAATAGCTTTGTCCCAACCGCAGTTTGAAACTGGTTTGAAACTCCTGGAGCATGCGCAGAAGGATTTTCTCGTCAGATTTGACGGACTAATGATTTGAGCGAAGTCAAATTGACGTCCATGTCCTTCTGCGCATGCTCCGGGAGTTTCAAACCAGTTTCAAACTGCGGTTGGAACAAAGCTAATATTTCGTCGCTTTAGTTCTCACACCGGATAAGTCATTTTTTTTATCAATTTTGAGTTAGGCATTGTTTCTGATGGTAAATTTTGCGGAAAATCTAATTCCGTTGGTAGTTTAACCCTATTACCAACAGAAAACGCGTAGTTCACGATTTAGCCAAAAGGTGATGCATTGATTCCTAGTAGAAATTAATCCGTATTTTGGCTCTCCTGAAAACCTTGGAAAAATGACTTGTCCGGTGTTAGAATCGCGACGATTTCATATCTTGATTTATTACACAGCTGTAAACCAGCATTTCACGACACCACCAAGGGGAGCTTTGAAAACGCGAGCGCTTCATCTCTCTTTTTCTACAGTGTACATCGCAGGGCGGGGAAGTTGATATGTATAAATTTTTCTGGCTGCTGTAGAAGGGTTTTTGGGTGGCGGGGTGTTTTTTACACGGAGTATTATTGACAGATCATGAATGTCATTAAATTCCCTCGGTACACCGGTTTTCAAAGCTCCCCTTGGTGGCGTCACGAAACGTTTTATCAGGGATAACACAGTTTATAGAAAATTAACAGAATATTGAAGGAGAGGAACCTGCGAAGAGCCTGTAAACAAGCATCTTTCTGTGATTTTAAACCGATCTACAATATAGCATCTAAAAAATCAGTAATCACTTGTTCAAACCTATTACACAGCTGTAAACCAGCATTTCGCGACACCGCCACAGGGAGCTTTGAAACGCGAGCGCTTTATCTCTCTTTTTCTACAGTGTACAGGGCGGGGAAGTTGATATGAGGCGCTCCGGGTACGATGGGCGAACTCAACATCGGACAAATTTTTTTTTTCATTTTCAGATTCTAGACCTCTTGGTGAATACACATTTTTTTGTTGAGTTCGCCCTTTTTTCCCCTTCAAATACGTAAAAACCGATATGCGGCAAAGCTCTAACTGCGATAACCGAGCGGGTACGAAGGGCGAACTCCACATCCTAGTCTACATCCCCCACTCCTTTTCCCATTCCAGGGCATGACTTTCTGTTGAGTTCGCCCGTAACATAAAACTTTAAAATGCGAATATCTCGAAACTACGTTTTGTTGAGTTCGCCCTTCGTACCCGGAGCGCCTCATATAAATTTTTCTGGCTGCTGTAGAAGGGTTTTTGCTAGGCGGGGGGTTTTTACACGGAATTGACAGATTATGACTGTCATTCCCTTAATCACCTCTAAACTCCATTTTTTACAGTCGGTTCTTCTAGAAAAGCGTTTACATCCGCATCCTTTAGTACAGCGAGCAAAAAGCTTTCTATTGACGATCCTTTAAATCCATAATTCAAAATTAATCGCTAGTCGAGTATATCATGAGGCAGGTTATTGTTTCATAACTCTTGGTATAAACTGCACTGCGGGAGGATTTTGAAAATAGGATCCTTTATGAGTGACCCAATAAGGATGATTTATTACTAATCTAAAATGCGATTTGAAAACAAAAGAGTTTTATGGGGGTATTGAGTGGGTTGTAAGGGGGTGTAGGTGTGAATTAAAGTGACCATCGTCGGATTGGAGTGGCTCCGATGTCTCCAAGCAATCTTGACTTCCCCTGTGGGCAGGATACCATCGATCCTCCGAACTCAATCCTTCCTCTTATTTCACCCTTGACGTTCATTCAATTAAATTCATTCTCAGCCTCCTTTTCCGCTCTCTTTCAACGCCTTTGTCCGAAGACGCCGCGTTTGCTTCGTGTGTTTACTCGCTGCATTAAAACTTTTGATTGGGGCGAACCCGGGAGGGGATTTAATCAAAGTTTGTTGCTCCGCTTCAAAGGGATCCCCTTCCGCGCGCGCCCATGAGTTTATAAGCATTTTGTAATAATTAGGTCAACTTTGAAAGCTTATTCTCACATCTTGAAAGAAATCAAAACTAATCTGCATTGCATTATCACCCTTTTAAACTATAAAGCCTTGTTCAAAATCCCTATTTTCAAAAGTTTTTTGATCTTTCCTTCCCCTAAAAACTTCAATTTTTTTTCCTCCTAATTAGTTTGATAAAAAATCAACTATTTTACTCAATTCGACCTCCATTTGCTGGCTATTTCAATATAGCGATCCATCTTTATTTCTAATTTTAGGTAATTTGATACTGACATCCGAACAACGTTTTCCTGATGTTAACCATCAACTTTATTACCTACACCCACCACAAATTACAGGGATTTATTTATAGTGCAGCGAATTTTGTAAAAAGGGGCTTTTCTGGGAAAAAGCGCTAAAATAAGCGTGGTAGTTGAAATTAATTGTGTGAAATACTGAGAAAAAAATTTTTAGATAATAATTTAATACCTAGGGAGTCCCTCGGCTAAAAATGCGAGAAAAACGTCCAAATAAACGGGTTTTGTGGGAAAAAAAAGAGAGAAAACACCCCAAAATTGGGTAAATATGGTTTTACTATACCAAAAAACCGAGAAAATGTAAGGTTTTTGAGGTGTTTTTTTGGCTGAAAACCGATGGGGGAAAAACAGATGTCAAAATAAAATTTAAAGCAAGATTAAAAGATGAGTTTTTGCCCAAAAACCGAGAAGAAAACAAAAAAATGGAGTTTTGGAGTTACTTTAACAAATACGTAAAAAGGATTTTTTACATTTTTGTTCAAAAAATCAGAAAAACTGTCCAAAAAACCAGAAAAACTGTCCAATAAACCAGAAAAACTGTCCATAAAACCAGAAAAACTGTCCAATAAACCGAAAAAACCGTCCAAAAAACCAGGTTAAAAAGGTATTGGATTTTTTTTTCTCGAAATTTAGGGCGTAGGTGGGGGTCAGAAATCGATCATTTTGACCCTTCAGACCAAAGAATTTTTAAGAAAAACCGTCCTTCAAGGGTATCACAATAACTTCCGTTTGGTTGTTAAAATTTTTTATCGGTTGACTTTTTTTTTATATAATTTCAGGCATAAAAACACTAATTTTAGGCCCAAAAACTGAGAAATCGAGTTAATGTAGCTAAGCAAAATCTGAGAGCAAAATCAAAAGCAAAATCGTTCTTCAACGGGTTTTGTGGAAAAAAGAGAGATTAATACCCCAAAATTGGATAAATATGGTTTTACTATACCAAAAAAAAACGAGAAAACGTATGGTTTTGAGGCGTTTTCGGGCTGAAAACCGAAAGAGAAAAACTTATGTCAAACTAAAATTAAAAACAAGATTAAAAGATGAGTTTTTGCCCAAAAACCAGAAGAAAATAAAGTTTTGGATTTACTTTACCAAATACGTAAAATGGAGGAAGTTTTGTGCCCAAAAAACTAAAAAAACTGTCCAAAAAACCAGGTTAAAATAGTATTTTTTTTTCGAAATTCAGGGCGTAGGTGGGGGTCAGAAATCAATCATTTTGACCCTTCTGACCAAAGAATTTTAAGAAAAACCGTCCTTGTAGGGTATCACAATAACTTTCCGTTGGTTTCTTAATTGCAATTTTGGGCGTATGGGCGACCCCTCGTGGTTTAAAATACCGAATTCAAGCAAAATCGTTCTTCAAGGGTATCACAATAACTTCCGTTTGGTTGTTAGGATTTTTCATCGGTCGTTATTTATCTTTTTAAAATAATTTTCAGGCCTAAAAAACAGTAATTTTAGGCCCAAAAACTGAGAAATCGAGTTAACGTAGCTAAACAAAAACTGAGAGCAAAATCAAAAGCAAAATCGTTCTTCAAAGGGTTTTATGGGAAAAAAGAGAGAAAAAACACCCCAAAATTGGGTAAATATGGTATCACAATACCGAAAAACCGAGAAAACGTATGGTTTGAGGCGTTTTCGGGCTGAAACCGAAGGGGGAAAAACTGATGTCAAAATAAAATTGTAAACAAGATTAAAAGATGAGTTTTTGGCCAAAACCGAAAAGAAAACATAAAAATGAATAAATTGGAATCACTTATATCTCCAAATCCGTGAAAAAGGTGGAAGTTTTTTTGCTCAAAAAACCAACAAAACTGTATTAAAAAACCAGGTTAAAAAGGTATTTAATTTTTTTCTCGAAATTCAATCAATCATTTGACCCTTCTGACCAAAGAATTTTAAGAAAAACCGTCCTTCGAGGGTATCACAATAACTTCCCGTTGGTTTCTTAATTGCAATTTTGGGCTTATGGGCGACCCCTCGTGGTTTCAAATACCGATTTCAAGCAAAACCGTTCTTCAAGGGTATCACAATAACTTCCGTTTGGTTGCTGGATTTTTATTGTTCGTCATTTATCTTTTTTATAAATTTCAGGCCTAAAAAAACACTAATTTTAGGCCTTAAAATTGGGAGTAACTGTAGCAAAGCAAAAACTGAGAAAACCCCAAAAATCCTACTTTTAATGTGATTTTGTGCCCCCCCCCCAAAAAAAAAAAAATTACATTAAAAATTTACATTTAAACAAATTTACATTAAACAAAATTTATATTAAAATGAAAGCAGGTTCTTTTCGATTTTTCCCCAAGAGAGGTCCCTCTCGTAGGGCGTGAAAGTATGAAATATCTCCCTACTAAAATGATAATTAATTATCATTTTTTTACGCCAATAATTTGTAAAAAAAAATATGAGAATTGATTAATGAAAATTTGGTGAAAATGAGCGAATTTTTTAAATTTAAAACAGATATATTTCCGCCATTTTTTCGTAATTTGAAAATCGCCCTCGTTACATTTTTGTTCACCCACAAAGGAAGATTGTGTGAAAATTTGGTGAAAATCGGTTGGCAACTGTGGCTGTGAAGTGTTCCGGAAAAAAGCTACGGACGGTCGGCCGGCACCACAGACAATGTTGTGATTGGTAAAGATCAATATTCGATTTAACCCTCCGGGGTCTGGAACCCTTCCCCAAAAAACCAGTCGTGAGGGTATCACAATAACTTCTTTAAAGTGGCCCCTGACCACCAAAACAGTTGGCATTTTTGAAATAAGAGACTATGAGCTCATCTGTTGGCTAATGAAATCATTTGTATCTAATTCCATTTTAAAATGTTCTCAGATAATTAACAAGACGATTAAGGTTTAATTACCCTAAATTCCTTTCAGGTAAACAAACCGCCCCGCCCCGGCCGCCAATATATATAAGGTCATTATGTTCCATTAAGCTCGGGTTAAGGGTCCATACAGATCGGTTAACTTTAGGGACCCCGTTCCAACTCCCCCCCTTCATTATAAGGACAATCAAACTCACTCAGATATACCTTAATTGAATCAGCCACTATTGAAAACTATCTATAATTAAATTGTTCACCAAAAAAATCCTTGCTGAAATAAAATTATTGTAAAAAACAGTTTAAATATCATTTTTGTTGGCAAAACCAATTGCAGTTTAAATTTTTCGTTCAAAATGAAGTTTTGTTTTCGTTCCCTAAATAACACGCCCTATGTAAATCCGTTAATTAATAGATCGATAGAAGTTAGACGAGTGACGGTTTGAGAGTAGGTTGAAAATTTAATTTACTCCGGACATTCAAACTGTCGAAATTAAACATGTAACTTAATATTCAACCTAGTAAAATAGGAAAAGGTAAAAAGTTTAGGCCCAAGCGGGATTCGAACCTACGACCTTTGGGTTTCTAGCCCATACTTAAAATCACAGACCCATCTTCCATTTTTAGTAAAATAAAGGGAGAAAGAGAAGAAGTAGTAGGGAAAAAAGGTAGGAAAAGAATTAAATCCAATGGCAATCTATTGCCTCGGCTACCATAGCTCAGTTGGTGGAAGGGCAAGAAACTAGGAACCGCGCATGCGCGATATAGATAGGGGTTCTTTAACCTAGTAAAATAGGAAGACTTAAAAAAAGTTAGGCCCCAGCGGGATTCGAACCTACGACCTTTCGTTTCTAGCCCAATACTTAGAGGATCACAGACCTGTCTTCCGTTTTCAGTAAAATGAGGAGAAAAGAGAAACTAGTATCTGGGAAGAAAATAGGAAGAATCCAAATCCAATGGCAATCTATCTTCTCGGCTACCACAGCTCAGTTGGTGGAAGGGCAAGAAAATAGGAACCGCGCATGCGCGATATAGAAGGTTCTTTTAACTAGTAAAATAGGAAGACTAAAAAAGTTAGGCCCCACGGGATTCGAGCCTACTACCTTTGGGTTTCTAGCCCAATACAAGGAGGATCACAATGCTGACCTTTCTTCCGTTTTCAGTAAAAATAAGAGGAAAAGAGAAAGAAGTAGTTGGGAAAAAGGGTAGGTATGATAAGAATCCTAATCCAATGGCAATGTAACGTCTCGGCTACCGTAACTCAGTTGGTGGAAGAACAAGAAACTAGGAAACCGCGCATGCGCGATCTAGATAAGGGCTCTTTTAACCTAGCAAAATAGGAAGACTTAAAAAAATTAGGCCCTAGCGGGATTTGAGCTACGACCTTTCGGTTTTTAGCCCAATACTAGGAGGACGCTGCGAGAGAACACCGTTCAACATAAAGCATTTCACCCTAAATCAGTTGAACATAAAAAAATCTGTAGTTCACCATAATGCGTTTCGGCATAATGCAACTGAACATAAAGCTTTCAACAGTTCAAAAATTTTGAGCATAATGTATTAAACATAAAGCGTTTCGCCATAAACGACTTTGTCAAAAAATGCAAGTCGACAAAAAAAAATGCAAGTCACCATACCGCTTTCACCATAAGACAACATAAAGCATTTCACCCTAAAGCAGTTGAACATAAAAAATCTGTAGTTTACCATAATGCATTTCGGCATAATGCAATTGAACATAAAGCTTTCAAAAGTTCAAAAATTTGAGCATAATGTATTTAACATAAAGCGTTTCGCCATAAACGACTTTTTCAAAAAATGCAAGTCGACATAAAAAAATGCAAGTGACCATAACGCTTCTCACCATAAAAGCCTCTTTTAAATCGTTTCGGCATAAAACTGTTTCTGTCGTTTGGGCATATCTCACCATAAACTAAGGACAGCGAAAGAGCAATCCTACACCTTAGGATTGCTCCAAACCTTAAAAACTTTACAGTTCACCGTAATACAATTCAACATAATGCATCTCAACATAGACTAGGAAAGCAAGCAGCCAATGGGATCAGCTCATTTTATGACACAAGGGGGTTAATTTTTTTACCTCTCGATGTGCGAATTATGGTGAACTGTGAAGTTTTAAGGTTTTTGTCGATTCACCATAATCGCGTTTTTAACGGCGAAAATAGACTTGCTCTTCTGCTGTCCCTACTTTATGGTGAGCTGCATTACACAAACGACAGAAACAGTTTTATGGCGAAACGACATGTTCTTTAAAATGAAAGTTTCTTTAATTTTCAACTTTTTTTTTATGCTTTAATTTTATGTCGAAACGACAACTGTTAAATCTCTACGTTATGGTGAGATGTATTATGGTCAAATGCATTATGGCGAACCGCATTATGTCGACACGAATACACTCCAAAATCCTCATACATCGGATTTTCTGGAGTTCTTAATTTATTCAGAGAAAGCCCATACGATACGAAGATTTTTTAAAATGCAAGTTTCCTTCAAAAATCTAGTTTCCTTAAAATGTTCAACTGCGTTATATTGAAACGACAAACTTTATGTCGAAACGACACGTGTTAATCTTCATTATGGTGAGATGTATTATGTTAAAATGTTCAAACGTTTTGACTATTTTATTTAGTTGACTATGTTCTTGTTTATGTGGTTGTTTATGTTGTTGTGTATCTTTTTGTTTATGTTCTATGTTATTTTGACTATGTTCTTTATGACTATTATCTGATGCTATTTTATGGTTAAATGCATTATGGCGAACTGCATTATGTCGACACTGCGCGGCCTCTTAAAATAAAGTATAAATTATTCTCTCTTTTTCCGATATTTCACGTTTTTACAAACCATTTCTCAGCTATTCTTTATCTTGTCACTCACCGAAGCCTACCCCGTGTTCTTACTCATCTATTACGTGCCAACATTCAAGTAGATTTGTTTCTCGGCGAGGGAAACCGTTCGGAAAAAAAAAGTCGTTCAAAAGTTTGTGTTTGGATCGTAGGGGAGAGACGAAAACTGAATTTAAGACTCACTTTCCATTCGAAAGAGTTCCTTGATCTCCTCCGGGGATATTTCAAAAAATCAAACGTAACTTTATATGAATGTGTGAGGGTGGAACAAAGGATCCGGGGTGATTCTATCAGCTAGGGGAAGCTTTGCCACGCCTGGAAGTGCACCATCGCCCTCATTTGAGTAGTTTCGTACAATCCAATATTTTATAAAGAATAGAGCAAACACAAAAGGTTTGATATTACCCCGGGGCGTATGTCCTGAACAAAGAAAAACGTACATTCTTTTATATAAATTCTATAAAAACGATTGAATCAATGAAAAGTTTATTTTAAAAAGAATTTGAATCAAAATCCAGGTCAACGCCACTTTTGACAGTAAAATCTCCTCCATTTTTGGAAATTTCGAAAAAAAAACCTGTAAAATTTGACAGCCTAACGGCCGGCCGGTACAACAAACAATCACTAATCCAACCCAACTTTGAAAAAGTTAAAATTTTAAATTTTCATTTTGAAAAGGGGAAGAGATAAAGTTCGGACCTCTTTACAATGGCTGACAATATGAGCCTGAGATAACTTTTAAGGCGTTTCTCTGAGGGGAATGTAACCACCCTAGCTAACAACCTAAGAGATTAATCCTATTAAGGTTGTAAATCCGTGAAGATTCCTCTTGGAATTACGAGTTAGCTCGGATGATCATTAAGACAAACATCATTTAGCGATATTAACACCCTTCCATCTTTGAATTTTTAAATTATTATCAAGAAATTGGTTAAAAAATTAAGAAAAACCAAAAAAATGCGGAAAAATCCCTTTATCCTGAAAAAAGGGTCGAAAAGAAAAATCCGTTAAAAAAAGAAAAAAATCAAAAACTTCAAATAGCCGTAACTACCTTAATTTTCAACTGATTTACTTATAAAAAATACCACTAGAAAGCTCTATTTAAGGCCCATAAAAAGTACGTAATAAAAAAAGTTGTTTAAAAAATTCCTTCACCCTAAAAAAGGGCCCAAAAGTAAAATAACCAAAAAAAAAAAAAAGAAAAAACTTCAAATAGCAATAACTTCCTTAATTTTTACTCGAAACAATTATAAAAAATACCGTTGAAAAGCTCTATTTAAGACCCACAAAAAGTAATTTATGCAAAATGTTCATCGAAAAATTCCTTCACCTTGAAAAAGTGGTCCAAAAGTCAAATTCCGATTTCCATCGTTTTCTTCACATTTAATTAACGGCGTTTAGCAACCGTTTATGCAAAATAATTCAATTTTTTGCAATTTTCTTGCGGCTCCGGTAAGACAGGCATCGTTGAAGATCTCAGGGATCTTTGGAGTAAAGACCGCAAAAAACACACAACATAAGAAAATGTTTCTATTGGTTAAGCTAATCCCCGAAAACCCCGGGAAATCTGGTAAAAACTATGTTTCTCAGATTGAAGAACGCAGAAAACTTTCCAAATGGCGTTTTAAAATCCAGGAAAACAACATAAAATCAAGTTAAAAGGATGTAAATGCTCAAATATAGAAGATAACGCCAATAAATGTGTTTTTAGCAGAGAAACCTGGAAAAACGCTTGGAATCGATAAAAATGATCTTTTATGGGATTAAGGCCGTAGAAATCTCCTTGAAAGGGTCCTTAAAAACGTTAGCTTTGTTCCAACCGCAGTTTGAAACTGGTTTGAAACTTCCGAAGATGGATTTTGACGTCAAAGTCGAAGTCCTTCAAATGGTGGGTCCGTCAAATATAAGTCTTCTTACGTCAAATTTGACGTGGAAATTCTTCTGCCCATGTTTTTTTTTTTTTTTACATTTTATTTTAATTTATATTGCGTAATAATCTATATTGCGTAATCCGCAAAAGGTCGATTTTATTATCAAATAATTAAGCAATAATGGAGGAAGAAATGACTGATAACGGGTATCTCACGACGCGTTTCGGCTTAAAATGCGTCGTCAGGTGAGCCCTCTATCACATTCATTTCAGTTTCACTTTGTCTCGGAGAAACAGGCACGGTGAAAAGATAGAAATGATTGTGCTCGCCTGACGAAGCGCCTTTATGTTGATCTGCATTATGATGAAACGACAAATTTTATGTCGAAACGACAACTGTTAAATCTCTTTTTATGGTGAGATGTATTCTAGTTCATTATGGTATCCGTTTTCCACTATTTTCTTTATGTTGAATTGCAGATTTTTTATGGTGAACGGTAACTCGCGATTTCTGCTATTTTACGGTCAAAATGCATTATGGAGAACCGCATTATGTCGAATATACTCAGAGGAGAAGAGAAGCAATAAATAGGAATATTTTTCACGACCGTTTTCGGCTTAATGAGCATCATCAGGTGAACTATTAATCTTTCAAATTTTTCTGTGAACATAACTTAGACTGCGGGAAGGTTGGAGGAACGTCCCCACAGCCACATTTTATTGACAAAAATTTAAAGGTGAGATAAAATTATCAAGATCATAATATTAACAATAAGTGAACTGTTGACAAGAATCTGTGAATTGAAGCATCGAAGGAAACTTAATAAGATTAACCGGACTAACAGAGACGCTTTTGCTTCAGTAAACACAGTAGAGATATTTCACTAAACATTTTTCCCGTATCGTCAGGGAAAGAACAGGAGGAAAAAAAAAGATGAAAAATTTTTTCGCAAAAACGAGGAAACCCCCACAAAATCCAATTTAATTACGTCAACATTCATTATCGTTTTAATTAATAATATTGTTGACATAGGAGAGCAAACGTCGGATGCTCTGATGTCCGGCTCTTGTCTAACACAATGTGGCATATAATGTTGGGAAACCGTCCAAACGTATAATTCGATAATAAAAAAATATTTATTTATATATTTTGTAAACTATATTTATCTTTCTTATTTCGGTTAACACACGAAGTTTGCTTGAGGGTGTTTTCTTACCTTAAGATCGACAAAGGAGAGGAAACTTGTTAATATGTAATCAAAGTATATATTAGCGTTAAATAGAACATCAAGGGAAAGAGGGTGAATTATAAATGAACGGCTTCGCGTGGTATCCGGGTAGAACCTAAACCATGACCGAATATCCGGCGAAGTCTCTCTTGGGTTGTCTTACAAAAATATCTCTCTTTTTTTTCCAGTTTTTGCCCTATTTTTTATTTAAAAAAAAAAGGAATCTTAGTTTATTCTGCCATTTTCTGAGGTAGAAATACACAAATTCTCCAGTATAATTAGAGGTATCTCAACTCTTGGGAAATCATAAAAACGTTTTGAATAAATATTTGGAATTGAAATTTTAATGAGATCTGCTCCCCTGTTCTTTTAACCTTTTTTGAGGTCCTTTAAAGATATCGCCGAATAATAGAAGTAAAAAAAAATGATAATAGCGCATTTATTTATGTTTATTTAGAAAGTCTGGCTTCCTTTTAACCTTTAAACTTCTTCTTCTTTTTCTTCATCTTCTTCTTCTTCAAAAAAAAAAAAGTAATAGTCTGGAGCTCGCCTCAACGGGAACTTCCTTAAAGAGAAGGCAGAATATTGGAGGGGGAAGCATTAAGGAGGGAAGTATAAAGGAGGAGAAGTATAAAGGAGGGGGAAGTATAAAGGAGAGGGAAGTATAAAGGAGGGGAAGTATAAGGGAGGGGAAGCTAATGAAGGTTTTTTTTAATTTTAAGTTTTTTTCCTAATTTTTTTAAGTATCAAGGTAGAAATAATGGATTTTTGCTCAAGGAAGGTCCCTCTCGTAACGGGTGGAAGTATCAAATTTCTCCCTACTAAAAATTTGTAAAAATATAAGGAGATTTGGTGAAATCGGACCAACTAATTAAGACCAGCTAATTTTTTAAAATTTCAATCAGACATATCTTCGCCATTTTTTCGAAATTCAAAAATCGCCCTCGTCACATTCAGGAGAAGTATAAAGGAGGGGAAGTACAAATTAGGGAAGTATAAAGGAGGGGAAGTATAAAGAGGGGGAGTATAAAATGGGGGCAGTATAAAGAGGGGGGGCAGTATAAAAGAGGGGGAGTATAAAAGAGGGGGGAGTACAAAGTTGAGGATGTCCGGAGTGGGGAAGCACCGACAAAGTTGAGAAAGATTCGATTTGACCCTCCGGGGTCTGGAAGACCCCTCCCCAAAACCCGACCTGGAGGGTATCACAATACTTTTAACTTCTTTAAGGAAGTTTCACCCTCTAACATCTTAAGAAGAGCCGCTTTATGGTGAGATGTCCGCCCGGCCGTACCTTTTTTTTTTTTTTGCTTGAACTTTGATTTGTTTTCTTTCTCTCTAATTACTTCCAACCTTCCATTTTTAATAATTTTAGGCAGAAAACCTTCAAAATTAATAAATTAAGAATTATGTAAAATCAGAACCAAATTAGGCCACAGGTACAGGAGAAAATCTGAAAAACAAAAATTCTAGCGAGGCATTTTTTTTTTTTCATTATCTGTTTAACTCCTGTAAAAGAAGAGATGGAAATTTGTTGGTGAGCCGTAAAAAAATGTTATGTTTATAAAATAAACTGAAATTTCCCTTTTTGTTTTAAAGATATTAAAGATATTAAATTTAATGTAGATATAAAAAAAAGTGTTTATTTTTATATTTTTATTGGTTAGAATATACGAGTAACTTATAAAAATGTTTGTTTTATACTTTTGGTTTTTACGATGAATTTGAAACGTTCTTTTGATTCAAATGGGGCCGTCAAACTCTATTTTCTGGGTTCTCAATCCAATCTTTTTATTGTCCTGGTCATCGTGAGATACAATAAAATCAAAAAGGCGGGACCGAAAAAGATAAAATTTGGGTCAGGCGATCATTTTCCATTTGCACTTTTTTTTTAGACGGGAAACGCATTGTTTTTTAGTTTTTCCCATCCCGAATTCGCATTTTCGAAATGACCCGAAAGGACATAAAAATGAAAGAGGCTTTTCCCCCTTTCAGAACCACCAGTAATGAAATTAGAGCCCATTTTCTACAAAAAATAAATTTTATTATCAAATAATTAAGCAATAATGGAGGAAGAAATGACTGATAACGGGTATCTCACGACGCGTTTAGACCAAGCAAGCAGGCAGCCAATGGGATCAGCTCGTTTTATGACACAAGGGGGTTAATTTTTTTCCTCTTGCGAGGATGTGCGATTTATGGTGAACTGTCAAGTTTTAAAGTATTTGTCGTTACGCCATAATCGCATTTTAAACAGCAAAAATAGCTTGCTGGCCAAACGACAACAACGTTAAAACTTGACAGTTCACCATAATTCGCACATCCTCGCGAAAGTAAAAAATTAGCCCCCTTGTGACATAAAATGAGCTGATCCCATTGGCTGCCTACATGCTTTTCCTACTTTATGGTGAGATGCTTTATGTTGAATTGAATTATAGTGAACCGTCAAGTTTTAAGGTGTTTTGTCGTTTCGCCATAATCACGTTTTTAACGGAGAAAGTAGGCTTGCTCTTTCGCTATCCCTAGATTATGGTGAGATGCAATATGCCCAAACGACAGAAACTGTTTTATGGCGAAACAACAAGTTTAAAAAGAAACTTTTATGGTGAGAAGCACTTGCACTTTTTTATGTCGACATTCAATTACATATTGAAAAAGTCGTTTATGGCGAATCGCTTTATGTTGAAATTCATTATGCACAACATTTTTGAACTTTTGAGATGTTCAATTCCATTATGCCGAATTGGATTATGGTGAACTACACATTTTTTGTGTCGACATGCAGATTTTTTTTCAACTGCTTTAGGATGAAATTAACCCCCTTGTGTCATAAAACGAGCTGATCCCATTGGCTGCTTGCTTTTCCTAGTATATGGTGAGATGCTTTGTGTTGAATAGCATGGCATTAGCTGCCAGGAGAAAGTAGGCATGCTCTTTCACGCTCCCTAGTTTATGGTGAGCTATATTATGCCCAAACGACAGAGACAGTTTTATGGCGAAACAACAAATTTAAAGAGTGGCTTTTATGGTGAGAAGCGTTATGGTGACTTGCACGTTTTTATGTTGACTTGCATTTTTTGAAAAAGTCGTCTATGGCGAAACGCTTTGTGTTGAAATGCATTGTGCTAAAATTTTTTGAATTTTTGAGTGCTTTATGTTCATTTACATTATACCGAAACGCATTGTGGTGAACTACTGATTTTTTTATGTTGAACTGCTTTAGAGTGAAATGCGTTGAACGGTGCTCTTTCTTCTCTTCTCAGGTATTTTTATAAAATGTTTTATAGGATACGGTTTATATATTTTTTTTTTCTTCGAAAAGCGTGTATATGACTTAGAAAATGTAAGCTTGGCCGTTGTTTTAAGTTTTATCCCGGGAACCCTTTTAAGGAGGCTTTGAAATAAAGCTGAAGTTGTCAAAAGTTCGAAAACTAGTAAAAGCCCATAGTTAAGTGCTCTAAAAGCTTTGCCTTTTTAATCATCGAACCCCTTTCACATCGCTTTCCTAGGGAAATTTTTATTTTAAAGGCATATTTTTTTTCTCTCTCTCCCTGTGCTTTCCTCGATGGCTCAAAGAGCTACCTTGTTTGAACTAGAAACGCCCCGCTAACCCCTTATTGAAAGGAAAAAATTTTATAATTTTTAAATAAATTGAAATTGATCAGCTTATAGAAAAAGGACTTTTTTCTTCTGAGAAAACATTGTTGACACGATAACTAAAAAAATCGGGAAAAATTTTAATCGATTACTTTTTGCCTACTAATACCCAGAACCTCCGGGTTTTGAGTTCGAATCACAATTTTGGGAAATTTTTTCCCTTTGTAGTATTGGACCACTTACCCACGGAGGAATTCCTAAAATAGCCCTTGACCACAGACCTACTTAGAGATTTTGAGAAGAGACTTTGTTCGAATCCTGCATTCGCATTAGGACGAAAAAAATGTCCCCTAAAACGAAAAATTCGCGTAAAATGTGCCCTACTAACAATTCATAGATCCTTGAGTGAAATCCTACCTGAGAAACAGTCCTTGACCACTCACCCACGTAGGGATTGCGATAAGAGTATTTGGTCGAATCCTGTATTCGGGTAGCTTTTAGGAAGAAAAAAATGTCCTCTAAATCGCCGAATTCGCGTAAAATGTGCCCTACTAACAATTCATAGGTTCTAGGGTCAAATCTCCTGAGAAACAGTCCTTGACCACTCACCTACGTAGGAATTCATAAAATCCTGTACATAGGCGGCTTATAGAGAGAAAAATAATATGACAAACGCCCTAAAAAAGGGGTTAAAAGGGGATTTTTGGGTGCAAAAACCGATAAACGCCCATATATGTTAAGTTCGCATGACTAGCAATACATAGGTCCTGGGTTCGAATCCCAACTCGTGAGAATTTTATCTTCCTGAAACAGTCCTTGACCACTCAAGAAGTAAAAATATAGAAGGGGGAAGTATTAAAGAGGGGAAGTATAACGGAGGGGAAGTATAAAGTAAGGGGAAGAATATCAGAGGGAGAAGTATAACAGTGGGGAAGTATAACAGAGGGGAAATATGCAGCGCTCCAGGTACGAAGGGCGAACTCAACATCGGACAAATTTTTTTTTTTTTTTTTTTTCATTTTCAGATTCTAGACCTCTTGGTGAATGCACCCTTATAACTTTTATGTTGAGTTCGTCCTTTTTTCCCCTTTAAATACGTAAAACCGATATGCGGCAAAGCTCTAACTGCGATATCCGAGCGGGTACGAAGGGCGAACTCCACATCCTAGTCCACAACCCCCACTCTTTTTCCCATTTCAGGGCATGACTTTTCTGTTGAGTTCGCCCGTAACGTAATACTTTAAAATGCGAGTATCTTGAAACTACGTTTTGTTGAGTTCGCCCTTCGTACCCGGAGCGCCCCATATAAAGGAGGGCAGTATAACGGAGAGGGAAGTATAAAGGAGGGGAAGTATAATGGAGGTGATATAAAGGAGGGGAAGTATAATGGAGTTGAAGGATAACGGAAGAGGAACTAAAAAGGAGAGAGAGTCCGGTAGAGTTGACCTTCCAGAACCTCAGATACAGGAGAAGTATAACGGTGAGGGAAGTATAAGTGAGTGGAAATAATGGAGGCCAGTATAAAGGAGGGGAAGTATAACGGCGGGGAAGTATAATGGAGGGGTAGTATTACGGAGGGGGAAGTACAAAGGAGGGGAAGTCCGGTCGAGCGAGCCGTCCGGAATCACAGGCAAAGTTGAAATCGGTAAAGATCTATATGTATTCGATTTGACCTTCCGGGGTCTGGAAGACCCTTCCCCAAAAACCCGTCATGGAGGGTATCACAATAACTTTTTTAAGGAAGTTAAAAATATGAAAATGAATAGAATAACTTGAGAGTTAGCGTTAATAACGTTCAACTAAATCAAAATTGTCCATTTTAACTTGAAATTAAGGGGGACGAAACTCGTGTTGAATATAAACAGAGGTCTCTTTGAAGGATAATCTAAAGGAGTTGAGGGGAGCGGAGGGTATTCGGGAGATAGGAAACCTGACCTGAAGGGTTTTAAGTTGGTCAAACAGACAATTGACCCGTCACGTAACTTTATTTACTCGCTTCTAAAACTCAAAGTTTGATTGCAGGTTAAATGAGGGTTTTAGTTGCATTTACTAGCGCACGTTTTTATTGTCTTTTTCCCTCCCTAAGTTCCTTTACGTCTTTTCATTTTATTAGATTTAAACATCCTTTTTAAGTAGATTATATTCTATTTTAATTTAAATTTAAAACTGTTTGTTTCTTTTATACAAAGGGTAATCAAGCTTCATCCGCTTTTGTTTCACACAAGGTATAAAAAGTTCAAGGATGTTTGAAATTAAACTCTCAAAAGGTTTTAAAAATTTACAACTTTAAGCCTCAGTACTTTCAGATAAAAATAGTCTGCGTAGGTTTTCGACTTTGAAGGTCAGAGTTCAAATTCTTTGAGTATCGGTCGCTAGTTCAAAAACGGGTTGTTTTTCTTTTTTTCTTCGGAGTATAAAGGTTTTCTGATGATATCAAACGAGCAATAAAAAAGATAAGGTTAACCTATCCTTTTCCCCTTTTTAAGTTAAATTACAAGGCTGCTGGGAGGCATTAAGATGAAAAGAGATTTGGTAAAAGTGATAATAAAAGGTTTTTAAATATTCCGTATGCCTTTTAGGTAGATTTCTGTTTGTAGACTCAGAATCGAAAATCCCTCTGGACATTAAATCCACCAAGGAGTAGATTTAGTACAGCTGGATGCAATAGATTGATTCGTTCGTCTTAAGATTTGAATTTGACCGGGAAAATTAGGTTTTCAAAAGGGATTTGACGGAAATTGTATTTAGCCGCTGATAACATAGGTGAAAACCCAAAAAAATTAAATTTAAAATTTGAAAATAGCAAAATAGGAGAGATGAGAGATGATGTATCTTCTATTTTGCTATTTTTAATTTTTGAATTTAAATTTTTTGTGTTTTCACCCGCGTTATCCGCGGCTAAATAAAATTTCCGTCAAAACCCTTTTGAAAATCTGATTTTCCCGGTCAAATTCAAATCTTAAGACAAACGAATCTAATCTAATGCACCCAGCTGTTCTAAATCTACTCCCAGGTGGTTTTTAGAGTCCAGAGGGATTTTCGATTTTTTTCCTTCCTCTCTTCATCATTTTTCGATATTTTCTTTTAAAGGGATTTGGATTTTACAGGGGATAAATTAGGCGATATGTGCTTTTCGATGTAGGAAGAAAATAAATACCTTTTAGTCCCTGCTACCATAGGGCTTTTCTTTTTTTTGTTGAAGAAAATATTTTCCGTGATTATTAATGCAAAGGTTTGTTATTCTGTGGATGTAAAAAGGGCCTGAAAACGAAAGGTTATCAAGGGGTATGTTTATTGAATGAAAGGGCTCCTATTATTGTGGTTATGCTGATTGCCCGAAGCCTTTGGGCCTCGCCTGAGGTGATTTCTAAACGTCATTACCCGCTTTGGTCGTAGGGAAATTATAATTGGTACACCCCCTTCAAAGTAAATAAACATGTAAATTCAAAGAGGAGGGAGGGAATCGCGTGCCGTCCTCTTATTAATCACACATACCCACGGCTTCCGCACTCCGCCTTCTTGGGAAAACAAAAAGGGGAGACTCCTTTAATAGTTCATATTTTCTTATTCCACGAAAGAACGAAAACATCTATATTTTGATGGCTGATCCATTGCCGTAGGGGTGGGGGTAGTATAACGCATTGCTCTTTTCCGCCTTCGTTTATAGCAATCTATCTAACCTCCCAAACCCCCTTCCTTTTCCTTCCTATCAGTGATATTTATTACATCCTTATAAATCATACCAAGTGTGATATCAAAAGTAATTATGACTCAACCATTTTTATAAACAAAAAAACCCAAAAACACCAAAATCTTCAGGAATTTTCATGCTTATTTCCGCAGAGCAGAGAAGTCTTGATGAAGTGTATAACTTGTGCGCCGTCAACGAAATAAGATTTGTTAGAAGGGAAAGTAAGGACAAACCGAGCCGTAGGCTATATCGAAAAAAACTTTTAAGAACTGTCATCCTGCTATTACTACATCTTCCTTATTCCTCTGCCTACGATGTCCGCCATTCCTTACTTTAGATAAGTATAAAAGAAACCAAATCAACTCTTTGTATCCAGCTGATCGGACTTGGGAAAAACATCATAGCTATATAGTATCAAGTTTCATAGACATAGGATCGTTGGTGTACTATATATTGTAGATTTAGCAGTAAACCCTTAAGGGCATTTAAGCACTAATATTGTCGGGATATCTCTGATATGGTCGTCTCTTGCTGTTGCATAAGTTTGTGCCTGCTCTCCGAAGAGCACTTCAGGACTGCTACTATTGGCTGTCCGGTCGGTCAATGTGCCCAAAGACGGGAATTTGGAATTGGGAGCAATTTAGTTTCCCTTGGATTCTCTGTCATTGGACATAATCGGTAATCGTAGGTTTTTATGTTTTAAGCTGAGATGATGGGTGCGATGTCATCCGTTAGTAATCCTCTACGTCAACGTGGTTGATACGGTATATGCTCCATTTTCCCACTTAATAAGGTTTTATACTGCCCCTCTTTGTCTGACGGGACGCATCTAACCATTCCCTACCTACCCTTTTAACCCAGACGCACCACGCCATCCCTCATTGTCCCGCCGAAGGAATTTGACAGTTATCATAGCACCACCATTGTCCCGGTCCAATTAAAAATGTGGCGATTCAGATTCTCCAAGCACTGACATTGTCGGGATATCTCGGATATTGTCGTCTCTTGCAGTTGCATAAGTTTGTGCCTGCTCTCCGAGGAGCACTTCAGGACTGCTACTATTGGTTGTCCGGTCGGTCAATGTGCCCAAAGACGGGAATTTTGAATTGGGAGCAATTAAGTTTGCCTTGGATTCTCTGTCATTGGATGTAATCGGTAATCGCAGGATTTTATGTTTTAAGGTGAGGTGACGGGTGCGATGTCATCCGTTAGTAATCCTCTACGTCAACGTGGTTGATACGGTATATGCTCCATTTTCCCACTTAATAAGGTTTTTATACTGCCCCTCTTTGTCTGACGGGACGCATCTAACCATTTTACATCTAACCTACCGGGACGCATCTAACCTACCCTTTTAACCCAGACGCACCACGCATCCCTCATTGTCCCGCCGAAGGAATTTGACAGTTATCATAGCACCACCATTGTCCCGGTCCAATTAAAAATGTGGCGATTCAGATTCTCCAAGCACTGACATTGTCGGGATATCTCGGATATTGTCGTCTCTTGCAGTTGCATAAGTTTGTGCCTGCTCTCCGAGGAGCACTTCAGGACTGCTACTATTGGTTGTCCGGTCGGTCAATGTGCCCAAAGACGGGAATTTTGAATTGGGAGCAATTAAGTTTGCCTTGGATTCTCTGTCATTGGATGTAATCGGTAATCGCAGGATTTTATGTTTTAAGGTGAGGTGACGGGTGCGATGTCATCCGTTAGTAATCCTCTACGTCAACGTGGTTGATACGGTATATGCTCCATTTTCCCACTTAATAAGGTTTTTATACTGCCCCTCTTTGTCTGACGGGACGCATCTAACCATTTTACATCTAACCTACCGGGACGCATCTAACCTACCTTTTAACCCAGACGCACCACGCCATCCCTCATTGTCCCGCCGAAGGAATTTGACAGATATCATAGCACCACCATTGTCCCGGTCCAATTAAAAATGTGGCGATTCAGATTCTCCAAGCACTGACATTGTCGGGATATCTCGGATATTGTCGTCTCTTGCAGTTGCATAAGTTTGTGCCTGCTCTCCGAAGAGCACTTCAGGACTGCTACTATTGGTTGTCCGGTCGGTCAATGAGCCCAAAGACGTCAAGGGAATTTTGAGTCAGGAGCAATTTAGTTTCCCTGGGATATCTCTGTCATTGGACGTAATCGGTAATCGCAGATTTTTTTGTTTTAAGCTGGGAGGGTGGCTGTGATGTCATCCATAAGCAATCCTCTACGTCAACATGGCTTACATCGTGTCAGTTCCATTTTGCCACTCAATATTGTTTTATACTGCCCCTCTCCATCTGACGGCATCTAACCTGTCCCTACCAACCCCATTCACCCAGATGGACCTCGCCATCGCCCTGCCGAAGGAACATTCATATCATCGTTGATATCGTCGCTCCATCATTCTTCCTTTCCAATTAAAAATGGGCGATTCAGATTCTTTTATGTTTCTTCCTTACATAATAAATCTATTCTTATCATTCCAGGCACTAATATATTTAATCTGACCTCTTAATAACGAGACTACCTAAAACGTACAACCGACTTTTATACCCGTGGGCGGGGTTTCGTTTTAACATGCATTCCGCCCCGAACCCAGCAATTAAAAAGTAATTTACGAAACTTTATCAGACCGAGCGTGATGACGTTGATATGTCACCCTTTTTTTACCTAATGTTTCATAAATAATGACCGCCGCCATAGATGGAATATTTATTCATTTTATTTTTTACATGAATTAAATAAAAATTTTTAAAATTGTGACATTTGTACCTTTTCGACAGTTTTGTCGACTGAAATCAAGAGTCTCTAATGCTTTGCTTGCCATATGCTATGCCACATGAATGCTTTGCCGACTGAAATCAAGAGTCTCTGATGCCTTGCTTGCCATATGAATGCCATATGAATGCTTTGCCGACTGAAATCAAGAGTCTCTGATGCTTTGCTTGCCATATGAATGCTTTGCCGACTGAAATCAAGAGTCTCTGATGCTTTGCTTGCCATATGCTATGCCACATGAATGCTTTGCCGACTGAAATCAAGAGTCTCTGATGCCTTGCTTGCCATATGCTTTGCCGACTGAAATCAAGAGTCTCTGATGCTTTGCTTGCCATAGGCTTTGCCATATGAATGCTTTGCCGACTGAAATCAAGAGTCTCTGATGCCTTGCTTGCCATATGAATGCCATATGAATGCTTTGCCGACTGAAATCAAGAGTCTCTGATGCTTTGCTTGCCATATGCTTTGTCATATGAATGCTTTGCCGACTGAAATCAAGAGTCTCTAATGCCTTGCTTGCCATATGAATGCCATATGAATGCTTTGCCGACTGAAATCAAGAGTCTCTGATGCCTTGCTTGCCATATGCTTTGCCATATGAATGCCATATGAATGCTTTGCCGACTGAAATCAAGAGTCTCTGATGCTTTGCTTGCCATATGCTTTACCATATGAATGCTTTGCCATATGTGGGCACATGGAGGATTGCTTACGCATGACATCGCAGCCATCCTCCCAGCATAAGACAATCAGCAATTACCGATTACTTCCAATGACAAAGATATCCCAGGGAAACTAAATTGCTCCCGACTCAAAATTCCTCGACCCAAAGACGGTAAAAAGGGTTGGTATCCCTACCTATTCTAACCTCCCGGTTAGATGCGGCCCGTCTGATGGAGAGGGGCAGTTAAAAGCATTATTGAGTTGGAAAGTGGAACTGACACCATGTAAACCATGTTGACGTAGAGGATTGCGTACGGATGACATCGCAGCCACCCTCCCAGCTTAAAACATAAAAGTCTGCCGTTCCGATTACGTCCAATGACAGAGATATTCCTGGGAATCGCTTCCGACTCAAGATTCCCTCGACGTCTTTGGGCACATTGACCGACCGAACAACCAACAGTAGCATTCCTGAAGTGCTCCTCGCAGAGCAGGCACAAACTTATGCAACTGCAAGAGACGACAATATCAGAGATATCCCAGCAATGTCAGTTCTTGGAAAAGACTTGATTTACTATGTAAGGAAGAAACTGGTCAAAAAGAATCTGAATCGCTACATTTTTAATGATGGGGCTATGACATCTGTCAGATTCCTTCGGCGGGACAATGAGCGATGGCGTGGTGCGTCTGGGTAAAAGGGTTGGTTGGGAAAGGTTAGGTGCGTCCCCTCAGACTAAGAGGGGTAGTATAAAAACCTTATTACGAGGGAAAATCGAGCATATACCGTGTCAACCACGTTGACGTAGAGGATTACTAACGGATGACATCGCACCCATCATCTCAGCTGAAAACATAAAATCCTGCGATTACCGATTACATCCAATGACAGATATCAAAGGAAATTAAATTCCTCCCGACTCAAATTTCCCTCGACGTCTTTGGGAACATTGACCGACCGGACAACCTATAGTAGCAGTCTTGAAGTGCTCCTCGGCTATCAGGCAGAAACTTATGGAACTGCAAGGGATGAAAAACAACCCGGAATGCACCTCACCAAATGCGTTCAGAGCGCATCTATGCCTCGGGTAGTGGGACGCATCTAACCATCGTTAACTCGATTAGGAGGCAACCCATCAAAACCGGGGTAAATTAGTGAGGTTCTATTACGGCAGAACGCTTTTGACTATCGGTTAAAATCAGGGAATTGATATTCTCACCATGTCATACTTCGATGAAATGAAATTTTTGTTCTGAAATATTCAGGTAAGTCGATAACATTAGAAGTTATGGGAGGGTAAAAAAAGGAATTGGAGAATTAAATAGGAAGGCCTTTTAGAATTTTCATTCCGGTACTTAGCCAGTGATTGCAAAGATAATTGTATTGTTAGAGGGTCCCTAACTTTAACTTCCTTTTTTTTTTGTGTGTCCCTGGAAGGGGAGGTAAGCGATTCCCTCCCTCTTTGTTACTCATTGTTTCCATTGTGACGTCATTTTCGTTATTAAGAAAAGAGAATACCCCCGAGGGCGGGAAGGGGGATGTTAATCAAATGGGTATTTGTCGCACCGAAGAATGGCCTCTGAGATGGAGAAGAAAAGAATCGGGTGGGGGTGAAGCCTTATCTTCACTCGCTCAGGTAAAAAGGGCTTCCACCCCTAAGAGGAAATTTATTGAGATTCGCTCACAAATCCCACAGTCTTTCATTTTAATATAGAACATCGTACGCTTATCCTTCAAACCTTCAGAACAACCCCCTTTTTTTAAAAAATACTCTCTTTTTTTATGTCGCTAATTAATCTCCAAAGTTTTTTTTTAAAAAACCTCAAAAATGGTTCCATTACACTGAACATAGATTGAATAAAAGTTTGAGACACATTTTGTTATAATTTAAAATATTAATATAGCCATTGTCGAACCCCAGAAGCTTTACAACTGGTGGCAGCGGTATTTTAAATTTTCAGTAGCGTGACAATGCATATTTTAATTTATTTTTATTTATTTCGACGACCTTTTCAGATTAAGGTCACGTTAACGCATCAATTGCAATTGCTATTGCTGGAGAAGAATTGTGATTTTTTCGTTACCGATAAAGTGATTCCGAAGTCACCAGACTTGGTAAAACTTTTCATGATAAATGTGGGAGTGTTAGATTCGTGGATATCATTCTTCAAAATGCAAACTCTAAGCTGAGTTTTAATTCTTTTCTTCCTTTGTTCCGGAACGCATTTATCTTCCTGGGTCCGTGTTTTGTGGTGCCCCTGGGCCTGGCAATTCATCAGTGGGAGTTATGATTTGTTGGGCAGTTACAAGTTGAACTTTGATGGCTATTGGAGCTCGGGAATAATGCTTCCCTATTGATACCTGTCTCTACCACCCCATTTGAATTATTTTCGATAAAATAACGATTTTCCAGCTGTATAATTCTCAATTGAAGACTTTTTTTAAAAAGCAAAGTGTCCTGTAAGGAATTTAAATTTGGAATTATCATGTATTCAAGGGAAGTCAAACCATCGTATCGTTTGTTTTATCCGGAGTTACAACCCCTTTTACACTTGAGGGAAAAAAACCCCCGTTAGGATTCTTCCTTTAAAGTAGCTCACACTTCTACTAAAAGGTTTTGGATTTACGAGGAAGCCACGTTTACGGTCCCAGTCTCTATTACAAGTTTACAGGATGTTCAAGGTAAACCGTCGTCAACGTTTCGACTTTCAGAATTAAAATTGAGGTTAAGCTGGTGGAACGCTACCACTACAGTATGCGGAGATCGCTGCTGGAATGCATAGAAGACTAATCGAAGAAGAATGGAAGGTGAGCGTGGGAGCGTTCCGAAAGCAAGATGCCAGGCTATCGATGGACATCGCTGATTTTGATTTTCAAAATGCAGTTTGTTCCCATGGATGTCGACATCGATGTCACCGATTGTCCCATTCAAATTTCAAGGACGAATTTTTGCAGGGCCGTTTTTGGGGAGGAACGCTACCACTATAATACGCGGAGATTGCTGCTAGACTGGACGGTGCATCGCTGACTAATCGAAGAAATCGAATACAAAGGTTAGCATGGGAGCGTTCAGAATGCAAAATGTCAGGCTATCGATGTACATCGCTGATATTGATTTTCAAATATGCAGTTTGTTCCTATGGATGTTGACTTCGATGTCACCGGGATCTGATTGTCCCATCCAAATTTCAAGGACGAATTTTTGCAGGGGCATTTTTGGGGAGGAACGCTACCAGTACAGAATGCGGAGATCGCTGCTGGAAGTGACTGTGCATCGCTGACTAATCGAAGAAATCAAATACGAAGGTTAGCCTGGGAGCGTTCAGAACGCAAGATGATAGGCTATCATATACAGTATTTCCCTGGGATGTCGACATCGATGTCACCGATTGTAGCATCCAAATTTCAAGGACGAATTTTTGCAGGGCCGTTTTTGGGGAGGAACGCTACCATTACAAAACGCGGAGATCTCAGCTGGAATGGAGGGTGCATCGCTGACTAATAGAAGAAATCAAATACGTAGGTTAGCATGGGAGCGTTCAGAACGCAAGATTCCAGGTTATTGATGGACATCGCTGATTTTGATTTTCAAAATATGTAGTTTGTTTCCAGGGATGTCGACATCGATGTCACCGGGATCTGATTGTCCCATCCAAATTTCAAGGACGAATTTTTGCAGGGGCGTTTTTGGGGAGGAACGCTACCACTACAGAACGCGGAGATCGCTGCTGGAATGCATAGCGGTCTAATCGAAGAAGTCGAATACAAAGGTTAGCATTGGAGCGCTCAGAACGCAACATGACAGGCTATCGATGGACATCGCTGACATTGATTTTCAAATATGCAGTTTGTTCCTATGGATGTTGACATCGAAATCACTGGGATCTGATTGTCCCATACAAATTTCAAGGACGAATTTTTGCAGGGGCATTTTTGGGGAGGAACGCTACCACTACAGTACGCGGAGATCGCTGCTGGAATGGACGGTGCATCGCAGAATAATAGAAGAAATCAAATACGAAGGTGAGCATGGGAGCTTTCAGAACCCAAGATGCCAGGCTATCGATGGACATCGCTGACATTGATTTTCAAAATGTGCAGTTTGTTTCCAGGGATGTCGACATAGATGCCACCAATTCTCCCATCCAAATTTTAAGGATGAATTTTTACAGGGGCGTTTTTGGGGAGGAACGCTACCATTACAAACGCGGAGATCTCAGCTGGAATGGAGGGTGCATCGCTGACTAATAGAAGAAATCAAATACGTAGGTTAGCATGGGAGCGTTCAGAACGCAAGATTCCAGGTTATTGATGGACATCGCTGATTTTGATTTTCAAAATATGTAGTTTGTTTCCAGGGATGTCGACATCGATGTCACCGGGATCTGATTGTCCCATCCAAATTTCAAGGACGAATTTTTGCAGGGGCGTTTTTGGGGAGGAACGCTACCACTACAGAACGCGGAGATCGCTGCTGGAATGCATAGCGGTCTAATCGAAGAAGTCGAATACAAAGGTTAGCATTGGAGCGCTCAGAACGCAACATGACAGGCTATCGATGGACATCGCTGACATTGATTTTCAAAATATGCAGTTTGTTCCTATGGATGTTGACATCGAAATCACTGGGATCTGATTGTCCCATACAAATTTCAAGGACGAATTTTTGCAGGGGCATTTTTGGGGAGGAACGCTACCACTACAGTACGCGGAGATCGCTGCTGGAATGGACGGTGCATCGCAGAATAATAGAAGAAATCAAATACGAAGGTGAGCATGGGAGCTTTCAGAACCCAAGATGCCAGGCTATCGATGGACATCGCTGACATTGATTTTCAAAATGTGCAGTTTGTTTCCAGGGATGTCGACATAGATGCCACCAATTCTCCCATCCAAATTTTAAGGATGAATTTTACAGGGGCATTTTTAGGGAGGAATGCTACCACTACAGAACTCGGAGATCGCTGCTGGAATGGACGGTGCATCGCAGAATAATAGAAGAAATCAAATACAAAGGTGAGCATGGGAGCGTTCAGAACGCAAGATGGCAGGCTATCGATGGACATCGCTGACATTGATTTTCAAAGTATGCGGTTTGTTTCCAGGGATGTCGACATCGATGTCACCGATTGTCCCATCCAAATTTCAACAACGAACTTTTGCAGGGGCATTTTTGGGGAGAAACGCTACCACTACAGTACGCGGAGATCGCTGCTGGAATGGAGGTGCATCGCTGACTAATCGAAGCAATCAATTACAAAGGTTAGCATGGGAGCGTTCAGAACTCAAGATGCCAGGCTATCGATGGACATCGCTGATTTCGATTTTCAAAATAATGCAGTTTTTCCCAGGGATGTCGACATCGATGTCAACGCGCTCTGATTGTCCCATTCAAATTTCAAGGACGAATTTTGCTGGGGCATTTTTGGGGAGGAATGCTATCACTACAGAACGCAGAGATCGCTACTGTAATGGACGGTGCATCGCAGACTAATCGAAGAAATCAAATACAATGGTGTTCATGGAGGCGTTCAGAACTCAAGATGCCAGGCTATCGATGGACATCGCTGACATTGATTTCAAAATATGCAGTTTGCTCCGTGGATGTCGACATCGATGTCACGATCTGTCCCATCTAAATTTCAAGGACCAATTTTTGTATTGTCTCCCCCTCACCACTCTTCTTATCAACCTTTTCATTGCTGCACATCCACATCTGTTCGGACAACTCGATGTATAATGGATGCATCGGCACACTCGTCAGAATCTACGCTGCTTGTCGAAATATCGTAGTTTTGCACAACGAAGCCTGTTCTGCTTTGGCTGGGAAGAACTCCACTTCTGATCTCTGTCGTCTCAGGGATCTTTCTTTAATTTTCACTTAAGAACATTAAGCAACTTCAAAAAAGGGAACGACATAAAAGATTATGTAAAACCCAATTTAATTGCCCGGTTTACCTTTTCCACTAGAATTTCCCTTCTTTGAGAAAAGGGTGGAAAGGGTTTATTCAATCTGCTTCTAACTTGGAAGTAAATGGCTAATTGGGTTCGCGAAGAGCTTTATTAACGCTTCTCACCCCCTCCTCAACCTTGACTCTTCTGGTATTAGAATTTTACGATTATGATCCATTAGAAAGTGTACAGGTTAATCCCGAAGGTACTCCGTAACGATGGAATTTCTCCGCCGACTAAGCCCCCGTAAATAAACCAAGTTTTAGTTTAATCCTTTTGTAAAGGTAACCTATTTTATAGTTTGAAATTATGTGCCCTTTCATAGGATTTTATCAAAATAACTTCCATTTTTCTTAAATTATAACGTGGAAAAAAAATATTGTGTTCATATGAGGCGCTCCGGGTACGAAGGGCGAACTCAACATCGGACAGTTTTTTTTTTTTTTCAGATTCTAGACCTCTTGGTGAATACACCCATTTAATTTTTAGTTGACCCTTTTTTCCCTTTTAAATACGTAAAAACCGATATGCGGCAAAGCTCTAAATGCGATATCCGAGCGGGTACGAAGGGCGAACTCCACATCCTAGTCCACAACCCACTCCTTATCCCATTCCAGGGCATGACTTTTCTGTTGAGTTCGCCCGTAACATAAAACTTTAAAATCCGAATATCTCGAAACTACGTTTTGTTGAGTTCGCCCTTCGTACCCGGAGCGCCTCATATAAAATTTTTCATGTCCAAAAATATAATTTTAAAACTTATACAGGGTTATAATTTAAATTTTTGAGATTACGGTATTATTATAAATTTCTTTAATTTTCTTTTGAGCACCGGTCTTATTAAATACGCTTTTCCTTTTGAGAATTCCCATCATAGCTTTTCCGGCGGAGCATTCTTTTAAGATTATAATTAAATTCGAAGAGAAATAGTCACCCTTAGTAGGGTTCTAATTGCCACCGAGGAACCCTTATTAACACTTTAATCCTTCCACCACCGCAGCATTAGACGAGTAATAATCCTAACATTGAGATTCATAAGCTTCTAAGAAAGTCATTAAGCTTTTTTTTATTTTTATTATATTTTCTCTCGACGATTAAATGAGTTATTATGATGAGGGAGAAAAAAATTGTAGTGTAATAACAAGGTGATTTCAGGAGATAATCCAATTTGTTCGGGGAGGAAGCTGAGGGAGACTCGAATATCAATGAGGAGCCCCCGGGAATCTACGAGATTTATAGTTTGCGAGGGACAAAACCGCATTTCCTTCTTATATTGATGTGACGGTGAAGGGGAAGAAGCGCCTTTGTCGCTTAATGACAGAAGCCGAGAGAGCTGCTTCCCGCTAACAGACACGAGACTAATGGGATGCCAATGTTAACAGAGAGCGGATATCCTCCCGATGACGCGTCGAGACATCCACCCCCTAGCGCCATTTGTCGAGGATTCTTTGACCCACCCTTGACACAGCGTGCGGTCTCCATTCATGCATCATCTCACCAAATGAAACTCCCTCGCCTTTAATTCGATTTGCGGGCGTCACTGTATCCGTGATTTTTCCCAACCCCACTCGATGAAATTTTCGAGTCCCTAATGTCGTTTGGATAGTTAAAGGATGTCGAAGGGGAGAAAAAAATTTTCAATCTCCACCGTTTAATCACGAAACATTTATTATCGAGAGCAACCACATGTCATTTTTGTGAAGCGGATTTTTATGATACTCAAGATAACTGAACTTTTCGGCTAAGATTATAATGGCAAAGGTGGACCAGAAATTCGAAAGGCTACTGGACCTTTTTTTTTTTTTTTTTTTTTTTTTTTTTTTTTTTTTTTTTTTTTTTTTTTTTTTTTTTTTAATTTATTTTTACGAGGGTTTCAACTACTCAGGTTATATCACCCTCGCATCAGTGGTGTTTTCCGTCGGAAAGTTCATTTAGGTACATTGGGTTCAATTTGGGGACCGCCCGCTTTGAACCCTGGACCCCATTGATGAACGCCGTATCGCAATGTTTGGGATTAACGCCTTAACACGCGCGGCCACCGCGACGCCTTTTTTAAACCAGCAATGAACTCCCAGGCCGCATTCTGATCATAGAAGAACTGCAGAAGACTCTGTCTCCTTGGCTGTCCCTCCGATTTCTGGCCTCCTCGATCTTTCAAGCATCTTCGCATTCTGCATCTCGTAATGTCGTCGCTATCGGCCTTTATTCAAGTTGGAACCCAAATTTCATACTTCAGAAATGAAAATTAGCAGTTTTTTTAAAGGAATTTTTCTTTCATAATTTTGAAAGAGCTACAGCATCTTCTGTAGTTGTGCAAAAAAATAAGATAAACATTCTGTTAAGAAACCGCTGAATCTCTGGTAAAACAATTAAATTTGATTTTTTTTTTCGATGAATTTTTTCTAACTGACCGTTGTTATCCCACTTCTGATATCGGTTATCCCACTTCTGCAATCGGTTATCTCATTTCTGATGCCGGATATCAAACTTCTTATATCGAGCATCTTACTTCTGCGATCGGTATCCCACTTCTAATATCGGTTATCCAACTTCTTATATAGGTTATCTCACTTCTGGTATTAACTATCTCTCTTATGATAATAACTATCCCACTTCTGATATCGACTATCCCACTTCTGATATCGGAAATTCCAATTATGACATAGGTAAATAATCTCACTTCTGATTTGGTTATCCCAATTCTGATATCGACTATCCATCTTCTGATATCGACTATCAATCTTGTGATATCGACTATCCCTCTTCTGATATAGACTATCCCACTTCTGATATCGACTATCCCACTTCCAATATCGACTATCCCACTTCTGATATCGGTAATACCATTTATGACATAGTTACATAATCTCACTTCTGATATTGATCCCACTTCTGATATCGGTTTTCCACTTCTAATATCGGTAATACCATTTCTGATATTGGTTATCCCACTTCTGATATCGACTATCCCTCTTCTGATATCGACTATCCCACTTCTTACATCGACTATCCCATTCTGATATCGGTAATACCAATTACGACATAGGTACATAATCTCACTTCTGATATTGGTTATCCCACTTCTGATATCGGTTATCATACTTCTGATATCGGTAATACCATTTATGACATAGATACATAATCTCACTTCTGATATTGGTTATCCCACTTTTGATATCGGTTATCCCACTTCTAATATCGGTAATACCACTTTTGATATTGGTTATCCCACTTCTGATATCGACTATCCCTCTTCTGATATCGACTATCCCACTTCTAATATCGACTATCCAACTTCTTACATCGACTATCCCACTTCTGATATCGGTAATACCAATTATGACATAGATACATAATCTCACTTCTGATATTGGTTATCCCACTTCTAATATCGGTAATAGCACTTTTGATATTGGTTATCCCACTTCTGATATCGATTATCCCTCTTCTGATATCGACTATCCCACTTCTAATATCGACTATCCCACTTCTTACATCGACTATCCCACTTCTGATATCGGTAATACCACTTTTGATATTGGTTATCCCACTTCTGATATCGATTATCCCTCTTCTGATATCGACTATCCCACTTCTAATATCGACTATCCCACTTCTTACATCGACTATCCCACTTCTGATATCGGTAATACCAATTATGACATAGGTACATAATCTCACTTCTCATATTGGTTATCCCACTTCTGATATCGGTTATCATACTTCTGATATCGGTAATACCACTTCTGATATCGGTAATACCAATTATGACATAGGTACATAATCTCACTTCTCATATTGGTTATCCCACTTCTGATATCGACTATCCCTCTTCTGATATCGACTATCAATCTTGTGATATCGACTATCCCTCTTCTGATATCGACTATCCCACTTCTGATATCGGTAATACCATTTATGACATAGGTACATAATCTCACTTCTCATATTGGTTATTGGTTCCCACTTCTATATCGGTATCCCTCTTCTGATATAATACCACTTCTGATATCGACTATCCCACATTTTATGTTGGTTATCCCACTTCTTATATTGCAAAGTTACGGAGGTCCTGGTGTTATCCCACGTCTGATATCGAGTATCAAACTTCATATATCGGTTAGCTATAGAAAATTCGAATTTAGTGACAATCTGATTACCTACATATTTTCATTTCTGAAGTAAGAAATTAGGGTTCTAACTTGAAAAAAGGCGGTAGCGACGACATCACGTGATGCAGAATGCGAAGATGCTTGAATTCATGATAGTTGGAATCTTCAGACAAAAATAAATAGGAAAAAATGAGTCTTTTAGGTCTATTACGCATTTTAGCGCGAAAAACGCTTCTTTGTCTATGGTTTCCCAATCGATATAATCGATACGGATAATTGTTTTTTCAATAAATTGTCCGTTTCAAAGATCATAGTGGCCACGGAAAATTGAACTTGTATTACGAGTTTAATTTAAAAAAAAAAAGGTTGTCAAAAAGACCTTTTTGATGAAACCCCAACTACCTGAAATTGAAGGTAAACCAATACTCCCCTTTAAAAAATTTAAATCCTATCAAAAATGAAAATTGTTCTTTTTTTAAACTAAAAACAATAATCGGTTTAATTAAGGGTGATTTTAAATTATTAAATAAAAAAAGTTTTAAAAAAGTCATTTTTAGCTTGGAAAACTTAATTAATTTTTTATGTCCGAGGGAAAAAAACAAAAACGTTTCCCTATAAACCTTGTGTTCACTTTTGAAAGGTTTTAATTCGCCTTTGCGTGCACTGGTTAAATACGTTTTTTTAGCTTTTCATCCTTTCCCATTCCGGGATGTAGATACGTTATTAAAACCTTCATAACCGAGCCTCCATTACTGTCCCGAAAGAGCCCTCATAACTCCCCAACTTTTTTTCCATAACCATCGATTTTGAAGTATTGGAACAAAACGTTTTTTAATCATTCATAAAGTGTTATTTTGAAAAATAAATCTCAATGAATTTCAATTAGAGATAAAAAGTAGAAACTTTTTTTTTTTCCGCCCGAGGTTGTTAAGCTGGGGGTTTGAGGTTTTTAGAGGCGTTTCGGGCAACTTTCCAGGATGTCTGGGGTGAAGTTGCCCTCTACAACCTCATCTCACTCAATTAAGTGATTACCGCACGGATAATGAAACGCTTCTCAAGCTCATCGATTAACTTTTTTTGTTTTTTAGAGTCCATTGTTGTTTTTCCCGTATGTCCCCCCTAACATTAGAGCGACTAGTGAAGTAATTGAATAAATTTCCCCTCTTTTCGTCAGGGGTGAAACTTCCCAGAAAAAACAAAAGGGAAATCGCTTTTGTTTCAATTATAAAATGTGTCGCCAAAAGGTTTTTAAAAACAACAATTTAAATTAAAATTACGTACATAAAAAAGATGCAATATTCAGAGGGAATGAATAAATAAATGAATGGAGCACTTAATTTAAGACCCTCCCTTTTTTTTTGAAGAACAAACGTTGCCAGTAAAAGTGAATAAAAAATGTAAACGACAAATTTAATTAGCATGAAAGATACCTTACTGTACACTGGCTAAGCTACTATTTTCTTGTTTAATTTTAAAAAAATTTGAATGGACTAACAATAAAATAAATTTATTTCTCAAAAATGCTTAAATCACCTCAGGATAATTTGGCGAAATTTTGGTAAAGATTGGGTAAAAATTGGGGCCCCGCAGAATTTTTTCGTTGGAAATCCTGTGGGTGTGGCTGGTTTAAAATGTTTTGTTGGCAAACCTGTGGACGTGAAAACCTTTTGATCAAAATTGAATAACTTAAATTTTTTAGTCAACCCTGATTGTAAAAAAGCAACCTAAAATCTCAAAATCAAAGCAAAAAAGCACAGTTAAGCTATAAAATGTTACGTCGGCTCAGGGCTCGCAAAAACCTCAAGGTAAAAAAAAACATTATAATAGGCCGTATAGTTTTACAGTTGGCTAAACTGTGGGCCTGAAACGCTTAAAATATCTTATTTTTTGTAAAACTTGACAGTATGACTCGCTTAAAATGTGTTGGCTAACCTGTTTGCTTGAGAAACTACGAATTTCTTTGAGAGAACGGTAAGATTTTTTGTTTTTCGATCAAAAGCACCTAAAATGTTTTGTTGGCTGTCTTGTGGACGTGAAAACCTTTTGACCAAAAGCAAATAACTGGCTTAAATTTTTTTAGTCAACCCCGATTGTAAAAAAGCTACCTAAAATCTCAAAATCAAAGCAAAAAAGTACAGTAAAGCTATAAAATGTTACGTTGGCAGCCCTGAATACGCAAAAACTTCAAGGTCAAGGTGAAAAAAAAACACTATGAATGGCTCATTCGTTTTACACTTAGCTTCCCTGTGTGCCTGACACGCTTAAAATATCTTATTTTTTCGGGAAAACTTGGCAATATGGCTGGGGCTTAAAATGTGTTGGCTAACCTGTTTGCTTGAGAAACAACGAATTTCTTTGAGAGAACGGTAAGATTTTTTTGTTTTTCGCTCAAAAAGCCTTAAAATGTTTTGTTGGCAATCCTGTGGACGTGAATACGTTTTGATCGAAAGCGAATAACTTGCTTAATTTTTTTTTAGTCAACCCTGTTTGTAAAAAAGCTACCTAAAATCTCATAATCAAAGCAAAAACGCACTGTAAAGCTATACAGTGTCACGTTGGCAGCAGTGAATAAGCAAAAACCTATAGGCCAAGGAGAAAAAAATCCCATAAATGGCTCAATAGTTTTACAGCTGGCTTCCCAGTGGGCCTGACACGCTTAAAATATCTTATTTTTTCGGGAAAACTTGGCAATATGGCTGGGGCTTAAAATGTGTTGGCTAACCTGTTTGCTTGAGAAACAACGAATTTCTTTGAGAGAACGGTAAGATTTTTTGTTTTTCGCTCAAAAAGCCTTAAAATGTTTTGTTGGCAATCCTGTGGACGTGAATACGTTTTGATCGAAAGCGAATAACTGGCTTAATTTTTTTTATTCAACCCTGTTTGTAAAAACCTAAAATCTCAAAATCAAAGCAAAAAAGCGCAGTAAAGCTATAAAATGTTGCGTTGGCAGCCCTGAATGCGCAACAACCTCAATGTCAAGGTAAAAAAAAAAATAATAAAAAAAACACTATACAAGGCTCTATAGTTTTACAGTTTTTTTCTGAAAACTTGACAATATGGCAGGCATAAAATGTGTTGGCAAACCTCTTCGTCGGTTTACCCTGTCTCACTCCCCTCCCTGTGGCACTCCCATATTCTATTCTAAAACCGTACATAGAGAGTAATACAATGACTTCCCTTGGAGAAATTCCACATTCTCATATCCACAAATCCATTGCATCCAGCTGATCTAAAACAACAACAAAATTTTTTTCAGAATTTTCAAATGTTCTGTTGGACGATATATCTTCTAAAACCGTACACAGAGAGTATAACAATGAATCTTCCACTAGAAATCATTCTCTTCACTTAAAATTCATTGCACTTAGCAAAAATCTAAAAAAACTTTCAACGGAGAAAAACCGATATTTCTGAATTTTTTAATAGTATTTAAATCATCTGCCACAAAACTTTTGGTACGCTTTTCTACATTTTTTGTCCACAAAATAGCTTTTCTTCCTCGATTTAAAGTTTTGAGCTGTCGAAAAATGTTGTTTCTCTAGTTTAATTAAATGGACACCTTTTAGGCTGTTCTAAAAAGGATGGGATTTCTTACAAAATAAGTCTTCTCCCATGTTTCTTTTGCTGCCGGGATGATCCTGGTTTTGAGTTCTAATTCCAACCTTGGGGCTCAGTAAATGGTGTGACAACAACCGTTTCCGACTACAAAAACACTTCACACTTTTAGACAGAAGGGGAGAGAAAAGATCCGTTGTGCCGTTCACTCTTTTCAATACCCCCCGAAGTAATGTGCTTTCCCTCCTTCTAAAATGTACACAACATTAACTTCAATTAGAGCCGAGATCCTTCTTTCTAAAACAAGAAAAACGAGGAGTTTCATTAAGAAGTCATTTTAAAAATTGCTCCCTCAAGCGAAATTGTATTTATTAAAAAAAAAAAAAAGAAAAAATTAAAGCCGAGATATTTAAATAGAAGGACAAACTTGAGGTAGGAATTAAACCCCAAGCGACTCTTTGGCACCGAAAGTTTTCAAGTTTACTAAAAGAGGAGGTAGGCAATTAGAGGAAGCGCCTTGTTCGGCTATATCTTGTCCCCTTGTCAACTCTCTTGACATTGTAATTGTCGCTCCTTCTTCCCACCCGCAAGTCATCCCTCGTAACGAACTTGATGTAAACAAAGCGACACTCGCGACTTTCAGGCTCTCTTTTATTTTTCTTAAACGTTTTAAATCTTCTATTGTTAATTTTATTTAAAATCCTCGATTATTTATAAGCTTGTATTCTTACGATGTAAATTGTCTTTACAACAAAAGGTACTTTTCGTTTTGAAACATTAATTAGAAAGATTTGCCTCCGTATTCATGAAGCTTCTTCCTTTTAGTTTTAATTTATCTCGTTTTAAATAAACTTTGAGTTTAAAATAATTTTTTTATCCGGAAAATATAGAAGAAAATTGTTATTTTAAGAGGAGGAATACTTGGAAAGTCGAGAGGGCAATAAGGGCCGAGAAGCACGCTTCGTCCATAAGGCAAACCGACCCGCCCTTATCTCTGACCCTTTCGGAACAGACTTTACACGTCAGGTGTTTACTTCCTTCCACCCTTCATACACTAGATCAACGAAATGTTGGCAATGATTCAGATGATGGTAAAAAAGGGTAAACATCGTGTGAAAATGTTATCATATTTCAATAAAAACGAAAAGTATTCGAGGAAATTCATGAACGGAATTATAAAGTCAACAAAACTTTTCGCTCGGGGTCGAATTAATAAACGTGCGTAGGGAAAGTTTTTCCGATTTCTTCCTATCTCATCCATAAGTATGACAAATGTTCGAAATGTTTTATTAATGGGTTAAGTTTTTGAACGAGTTTGATGGGAAATGAAGCTTGAAATTATTATGAGTTTAAAAGTCAAAGGAGGTAAAGGCGTTGAAAAATTGGCTACTAGTAGAATCGAAGTGTTTGCCAAAATGTGGGTGGGTGACAGCGCCGGTTCTTCAGTTTTCACTTTTGGCCACCCACGGCGCATTAGGTCAAAACGTAGATTTTCTTTCCTCCTACTTTTGATGAAGATGTCCATCGCTTGATCGTGACTATAGTCTTTAGTTGAGACGGCGCGTGCAATTCGACAGTCGAGCTTGGAAGTGGCTCCGCTCGCCCGCCGCTGATCAGCGATCGGTGGAGGAGCGGGATAGTATCAATAGTGGGGATTTGATGGGAAATGATGCTTGAAATTATTATGACTTTAAAAGTCAAAGGAGGTAAAGGCTTTGAAAAATTGGCTACCAGTAGAATCCATAGGTTTGCCAAAGTGTGGGTGGGTGACAGCGCTGGTTCTTCAGTTTTCACTGTTGGCCACCTACTGCGCAATAGTTGGGTCATAACGTAGATTTTCTTCCCTCCTACCTTTTGATGAATGATGTCCATCAAATTGAATATCGTGATTGTAGTCTTTAGTTGAGACGGAAGAAGCTCCGCTCTCCCGCCGCTGATCAGTGATTGGGGGAGGAGGAGGATAGTATAGTGGGGATGAAGGCTCGCAAGACCTTTGAATCGTGCACAAAAAAGCGTCATCCAATGGATAGTACGCTCCTCGCTTCGCGAACCAAATGTCGACCACACAGCGCATGCGCTTTCGGTTTCAAAGCTTCCTCATTTTGTTACCAAAATGAGGGGGGGGGGGGTAAACGCTCAGGTTCTTCAGTTCTCACTTTTGGCCACCTACTGCGCCATAGTACAATGGGGTCCAAACGTAGATTTTTCTTCCCTCCTATCTTTTGTTGAAAGATGTCCATCAAATTGAATATAGTTATTGTAGTCTTTAGTTGAGACGGAAGAGGCTCCGCCACCCGCCGCTGATCAGGGATTGGGGAAGGAGAGGGATAGTATCAATAGTAGGGGATGAAGGCTCGCAATACCTTTGTATCGTGTACAAAAAACTGTCATCCAATGGATCTTACGCTCCTCGCATCGCGAGCCACATGTCGACTGTACAGCGCACGCGCTCTTGGTTTTAAAGTTTCCTCATTTTATTGCCAAAATGTGGGGGTGAACGCTCCGGTTCTTCTGTTCTCACTTTTGGCCACCTACGGCGCAATAGTTGGGTCCAATCGTAGATTTTCGTTCGTCCTCCTTTAGGTGAATGATGTCCATCGCTTTATCCTGACTATATTTAGTTGAGACGGTGAGTGGAATGCGCCAAAAGAGCTGGGGTAGGCGCGGGATAGTATCAATAGATGAAGGCTCGCAAGACCTTTGAATCGTTCACGAAAAACTGTCATCCAATGGATCGTACGCTCCTCACTTCGCGAGCCACATGTCGACTCCACAGCGCAAGCGGTCGTGGTTTCAAAGTTTCCTCATTTTGTATCTTTCAGCATTTTCATTTTGCCCGGCTTGAGTACATCACAGAACACCCAGAGCTTTATAAAGAACTGCTCCCATGGCAATGATAAAGTCACCAAGTGGTGCCCTAAAAAAAAAATTAGTTCTGACTGCCAGGCAGCTCAAAATATTGAAAAATTGGCTACCAGGAGAATCCAAGTATTTGGGCCAAAATGGGGATGGGTTACCACTCCAGTTCTTCAGTTCTCACTTTTAGCCACCTACGGCGCAACAGTTGGTTCAAAACGTAGATTTTCTTTCCTCCAACTTTTGATGAAAGATGTCCATCGCATTATCGTGATCATAGTGTTTAGTTGAGACGGCGCGAGGAATTTGCCAGATAAGCTTGGAAGAGGCTCCGCTCGCCCACCGCTGATCAGTGATTGGGGGAGGAGCGGGATACTCTAGTGGGGATGAAGGCTCGCAACACCTTTGAACCGTGCACAAAAAACCGTCATCCAAAGGATCGTGCGCTCCTCGCTTCGCGAGCCACATGCTGACCTTTCACACAGCGCACGCGCTCTTGGCTTCAAAGATATTTTGCTTCAAAGTTTCCTCATTTTGTCTCTTTCAGCATTTGCCCGGCTTGAGTATACCACAGTATACCCAGGGCTTTATAGTAAACTGCTCCCTTGGCAATGATAAAGCCACCAAGCGGTGCTCTAAAACAGGTTAATCCTGGGAGCTCAAAATATTGTTGGGTAACACGAACGTAAATTTAAACAAAAGTAAAACAGGGCCTAAACTGAGTTTGACATATTGCTGTAAGATAAAAAGGGTCGGACTACAATGAATAGGAGGGCGTTTACAGTAATAAATAAGCGTTCATAGTGGGCTTAAGACAGGGCATCTCTGGCTTAAGAGGGTAGATCACTATCGAGTGCATCGTTATGGAAATGCCTCCGGGTCTTATCTGTGAATGAAGGGCTCCCATACAAATTAGAAACGTGATTAGCGAAAAGTTTGAAAGGTATTATAAACGTTTTGTTATTTCTCAAGTATACTGGATATATTGTTGAACAAACGGGTGGTATTGGATTGTCTGGCAGGTAATGCTCTGTAACAGATTAATGACTCCGGCCCGCTCCGCTCATGGCCCGCTATTTTTCATTCTAAGATAAAGTGACAGCTGTACGATAGAGACACCGTTGATGAATAACAAGACTCATACAGACACTTTGCTAAATCTAGCGAGCTTTCTCGCCCGCATTTGTCGTTTAGACTTACCGACCCTTTTTTAGACCCTTCAATAGATGTTTCCAGCTAAATCGTCCCATCATCTCAGTAGTTGGGCAACTCATTTCGAAGTGTCCCGTGATGTATATGAGTTGTCACAGTGGAATACCCGTTGTTAATGTCCATGTTTGAATGGGGAGAACACACGTGTGCAACCGCGATTTCCCTCAAGAAGGGAAAACACATATATATCCCTTTCTTGAAATATACGACAGAAGGTAACTGCCTGTACACACGTGTTCGGTCTTAGAAGAACAAACAGAGGCCAATATCTCGTGATATTAAGTCAATACACCTTCCCTGCTCCCTCGCAATCCTCTCAGCGACCCTCGTCAACCTAATACACCGTTTTCTTATTCCCGTATTATATTGTAACATGTTTTTGGTTTCGAGTAATTGGACCCCCTTTTTTGCCATTTCCCGGGGGTTAATTAATAGAAAACGTCCATCTAAAAAGGAAAAAAAAAAGCTTGAACAAAAAATGGCAAAATCCTCAACGTTTCGATGGATTCAACCTTAGAACATAATATTTTTTCGGAAAACATGACAATATGGTAGGCTTAAAATGTGTTGGCAAACCTGTTTGTCGGGAAAAAAAGCTTGAACAAAAAATGGCAAAATCCTCAACGTTTCGATGGATTCAACCTTAGAACATAATATTTTTTCGGAAAACTTGACAATATGGGAGGCTTAAAATGTGTTGGCAAACCTGTTTGTCGGGAAAAAAAAGCTTGAACAAAAAATGGCAAAATCCTCAACGTTTCGATGGTTCAACCTTAGAACATAATATTTTTTCGGAAAACTTGACAATATGGGAGGCTTAAAATGTGTTGGCAAACCTGTTTGTCGGGAAAAAAAGCTTGAACAAAAATGGCAAAATCCTCAACGTTTCGATGGATTCAACCTTAGAACATAATATTTTTTCGGAAAACTTGACAATATGGGAGGCTTAAAATGTGTTGGCAAACCTGTTTGTCGGGAAAAAAAAGCTTGAACAAAAAATGGCAAAATCCTCAACGTTTCGATGGTTCAACCTTAGAACATAATATTTTTTCGGAAAACTTGACAATATGGGAGGCTTAAAATGTGTTGGCAAACCTGTTTGTCGGGAAAAAAAGCTTGAACAAAAAATGGCAAAATCCTCAACGTTTCGATGGATTCAACCTTAGAACATAATATTTTTTCGGAAAACTTGACAATATGGGAGGCTTAAAATGTGTTGGCAAACCTGTTTGTCGGGAAAAAAAAGCTTGAACAAAAAATGGCAAAATCCTCAACGTTTCGATGGTTCAACCTTAGAACATAATATTTTTTCGGAAAACTTGACAATATAGGAGGCTTAAAATGTGTTGGCAAACCTGTTTGTCGGGAAAAAAAGCTTGAACAAAAAATGGCAAAATCCTCAACTTTTCGATGGATTCAACCTTAGAAAATAATATTTTTTCGGAAAACTTGACAATATGGCAGGCTTAAAATATTTTGGCAAACCTGTTTGTCAGTTAACCAGCGAGATCCTCTTAAAAAACGCGTTATGTTGGCCAACCTGTTGGTCTTGACCCCCCTCCCCCCCCCCCCCCCCCCCCCCAAAAAAAAGAAAAAAAAAGAAACCATAAATGTGATGGCAAACCTGTTTGTCGCAATTTACCCTTCCCGTATCCGAATCACCCAAGGTCATACTTATACAATCGTTATACAATTATAACTCGACTCAGAATACCAGCTGAGTCGAATACGTGAACGACTCACTTCCCGACTCAGAATACCAGCTGAGTCGAATACGTGAACGACTCACTTCCCGACTCCGAGTAATCGTAAGGTTATATTTTACGAAGGTTATTTTGTTGTCTCGCTTAGTTTCGGGTTCGGAAATCCACTAGTTTCTCAACAGATTGGCTAAAATCGAAGAAGGATAATCGATTCCATACTTTTTGGAAGGATTTTTTAAGTAAAAATTAAAAAACTATCAAGGAAACCTTAAGTAAAATTGACGGGAACGTTTTGGGGATAGGTAATTTCTATGTGCTGTTATAGTTAATCAGAAAAAACATGTTTGGATTCATGAATTTGCTCTAGTGAGAACATTGTGAACTAACTGAGTCCGAACGACTGAAACTGGGTTATAAAGGCTCTACGAGATAACCTTTTCCGTTTTGTGAGTCGTATACGGAAAGTGCAAATTACCATTCCCTGAAACTCTGTAATAGCTTTTCCAACCGAAGTTTGAAACTCCTGAAGCATGCGCAGACGGATTTAGACGTCAGATGGCTTGAGATGTGACGGAAAAACGATTTGAACGACGTCTAATTTGACGTCCAAATCCTTCTGGAACTATGAAAGAAACATTATATCCACGTTAAGTAAAAATTGGCGGGAACGTTTTGGGGATAGGTAATTTATATGTGCTGTTATAGTTAATCAGATAAACCATGTTTAATTCATGACTTTGCTCTAGTGAGAACATTGTGAACTAACTGAGTCCGAACGACTGAAACTGGGTTATAATGGCTCTACGAGATGACCTTTTCCGTTTTGTGAGTCGTAAACGGAAAGTGCAAATTACGATTCATATCCACGTTAATTAAAAATTGGCGGGAACGTTTTGGGGATAGGTAATTTATATGTGCTGTTATAGTTAATCAGATAAACCATGTTTAATTCATGACTTTGCTCTAGTGAGAACATTGTGAACTAACTGAGTCCGAACAACTGAAACTGGGTTATAAAGGCTCTACGAGAAGACCGTTTCCGTTTTGTGAGTCCTATACGGGAAGTGCCAATTACGATTCCCTGAAACTCTGTAATAGCTTTCCAACCAAAGTTTGAAACTCCTGTAGCATGCGCAGAAGGATTTAGACGTAAAACCATGTATCAATTCATCAAATTGCTCTAGTGAGAACATTGTGAACTAACTGAGTCTGAAGGACTCCCTGAAACTGGGTTATAAAAACACTACGAGAAGACCTTTTCTGTTTTGTGAGTTGTAAACGGGAAGTGCAAATTACGATTCCCTGAAACTGTAATAGTTTTTCCAACCGAAGTTTGAAGCTGGTTTGAAACTCCTGGATCATGCGCAGAAGAATTTGGACGTCAGATGACTTCAGATATGACGGACAAATGATTTGAACGATGTCTAATTTGACGTCCAAAGCCTTCTGCGCATGCTCCAGGAGATTCAAATTGTTGAAGATAATAAAACCTTTGTTCCAACCGATATCAATCAACTTCCTGATTTGACTGCCAAATTCGCCATGAGTTCGAAACCACTTTAGAGCAAAACTAATGAATCAAAAGTATGAAAAGAATTTCCAGTACAAAGACACTTTCATTTTCTCTTCCTAAGAATGTAACTCCATATTGTCCGAACTCCGAAATCGAGGTCAAGCCAGTTCCTACGGGACGGAAAAGTAGAAAGCAAAGAGATATGGGGATTACGATACCCTTTCCCGCCCTCATCCTAGATAGCAACTTCGCACTCAGATCATATACTCGGGGAAGAAGAAAAATGAGCCCGGATAAACCTTAAACAAGGCTGTTTTCCTTTTATTTATCTCATTTTGATAACATTTAATCAATTTTTAAAACTTTTTTTTTTTTCTGCTTGAACAGAAACTACACTCTGATGAACGCAGGTCATAAATTTGATTATAATCTACGCTTTAGAGCCGTCGAATTGGCCTGAATTAATCCTAAAAGGGATGTCGGAAATTTTGCTTTTCAAACTGTTTCTCGTATTTTCCACGGAATGACGATTTTTGAAATTTCCATATCGATTTCCCTATCAAACCAAGCGTAGAAAAATTAAAACTGATAATTATTTTACATCTAAATTATTCATAAAGAAAGGAAAAAAGAGATTTTTTTGGGAGCAGATGCAGAGAAAAACGTGTCAAGGGTAAAAAGGAAAGGAGTCGTGATTTGTTTTCGTTTGAAATCTTGAAAGAGTCGAGTTTTGGGGCAGGTGTTTTAGGTGTCAGCTGGGTTGTCCGTTCGTCTGGAGTCTCGCATCTGCCGGGCACCTGCTCAGGTTTTTTTTCCACCTGCACCCGGAGGCTCTGCCCGTTTCGCCATCCCCGCACTGATTCAAACCGGATTCGGTCAGAGCAGGTGCTCCTCGCGTTTTCGAAAATTTAAGAACGCGTTTGTCGAAAATAAAAACAATGAAGGAAGTTTAAAAAAATCCGGTCGTTCAGAAACAATTTTTCTTCTGTCCTCACACCCCTCGTTAGAAAAAAAAACTTGGCTCTGTATGACCTTTCATAATCGGCAAGTTAACAAAAGTCACGCGATATGATCATTCCCACTAAAAATGATTTTTTTGGTTAATTAAAAAAGGGTCCCTTCTTCAAAAATTTCAGTGAAAATGGACACCCCGTGACGACATTTTCGTGAAAGCCTCAAGAAGGAAGGCGTAATTTAGGAGTGCTTTTTAGAGACACGGAGTCCCCCCCTCCCCTTACGCATTACCTCCGTTCTGGATGCGAAATACTTTTTCATCGCATCTCAGCTTTTGTTTTAAGGTCATTAACCGTTGAGCCCCCACACTCCGCATTATTCACCCACTTTTGTCATCTTCAGAAAATTTTATTTATTTAAAAAAAAAACTTTTTAATGAGAAGCAGCCAAAAAACTGTCATCGATGATATCTACGCTTGCGGTCTAATTGGAGCCGCTAGTCTTTGATATATAAGGATATCGCTCGATTTTAATGCTTTTTTCCCTAAATTTGATGATTTCTGCAAATCGGATGGTCATATCTTCACGAAATCAGACTTTTTAGAAAGCTCGTCGATATGAGCATAATGCTTACTTAATGGTCGAGTCTTTAAAAACCGCTAGTTTTTGAGCTATCTAAGGACATAGCACGATTTTCATGCTCTTTTGCCTACATTTGACGATTTCTGCAGATTTAATGGCCATATCTTCATGAAATTAGACATTTTTGAAAGCTCTTCGATAGGAGCAGAATTCTTACTTCAAGGTCGAGTCCATGATCCCGATAGTTTTTGAAATATTTAAGTACATAGCACGATTTTTATGCTCTTTTGCTTACATTTGACGATTTCTGCAGATTTAATGGTCATATCTTCATAAAATTAGACTTTTTAGAAAGCTCTTCGATAGGAGCAGAATTCTTACTTCAAGGTCGAGTCTCTAAAAACTGCTAGTTTTTGAGCTATTTAAGGACATAGCACGATTTTTATGCTCTTTTGCCTACATTTGACGATTTCTGCAGATTTAATGGTCAAATCTTCATGAAATTAGACATTATTGAAAGCTCTTCGATAGGAGCAGAATTCTTACTTCAAGGTCGAGTCCCTGATTGCGCTAGTTTTTGAAATATTTAAGTACATAGCACGATTTTCATGCTCTTTTGCCTACATTTGACGATTTCTGCAGATTTAATGGTCAAATCTTCATGAAATTAGACATTATTGAAAGCTCTTCGATAGGAGCAGAATTCTTACTTCAAGGTCGAGTCCCTAATTCCGCTAGTTTTTGAAATATTTAAGGCTATAGCACGATTTTCATGCTTTTTTTTGCCTATATTTGATTATTTCTGCTTATCGGATGGTCATATCTTCATAAAATCATACTTTTTAGAAATTTCTTCCATAGCAGTACAAATTCTTCCTTGAGGGTCGAGTTTTAAAACCGCTAGTTTTTGAGCAATTTAAGCACATAGCGCGATTTTCTTGCTCTTTTGCCTATATTTGACGACTTCAGCAGATTGAATGGTCAATCTTCATGAAGTTAGACATTTTTGAAAGCTCTTCGATAGGAGCAGAATTCTTACTTCAAGGTCGAGTCCCTGATTCGGCTAGTTTTTGGAATATTTAAGTACATAGCACGATTCATGCTCTTTTGCCTACATTTGACGATTTCTGCAGATTTAATGGTCATATCATCATGAAATTAGACTTTTTAGAATGCTCTTCGAACCGGCTCCGTGGCTGGAAGGTTCAGTCTTGGACTTCCATCATTGGAGACCGGGGTTCGATCCCGGGTTGGGTGTAGGGATTTTTGTTTGGAAGTTAAATTCCAAATAAATATTCTTCTCAAAATCCGCGATAAATTGGTCTGGCCACTCCTCTGGAGTTGGCCCTGATAGGGCGCCACGGCAATATGGCGAGAGCCCCCGCCTGGGTCCTCCCCCCTCCCTTAAACGGCCTATGGGCTAGTCCAGAAAAGAAGAAGAATGGATTAACCGATGAGGAAGAAGGCCTCTTGCTCGTCGGTTAAATCCCATTCTTTCTATTAAAAAAAAAAAAAAAAAAAAAAAAAAAAAAAAAAAAAAAAAAAAAAAAAAAAAAAAAAAAAAAAAAAAAAAAAAAAAAAAA